>JACEIK010005515.1:0-61018 GCA_018107945.1 Datura stramonium | reverse complement strand
AAAAACAAGAACTAATCATGTTGGTTAGTATATATATTCACATTTACATAGAAGTACATGAGAATGCATATAATTAAGTCGATAAACAAGACAAAACTATAAAGCATCACTTGGGCATGCTATTTTTCCCAGATCAGGGGACTTGCTCGATCTAATGAAACCCTTATATAACAAGTCCTTCAACTGCCCTTTCAACTCTTTTAGCTCGGCTAGAGCCATTCTGTAGGGAGGAATAGATATAGGCTGCGTGTAGGGAAAAAGGTCAATACCAAAATCGATCTCCCGTTGGGGAGGGATTCCCGGTAAATCATCTGGAAAGATCTCTGGATACTCACGTACTACTGGAACTGACTAGATAGTCAGGGTCTCGGACTCAGCATCCTTAACCCTAACTAGATGGTATACACAACCCTTAGAAATCATCTTCTTGGCCTTAAGGTAGGAAATGAAATGACCTACAAGCACAGATGAACTACCCTTCCATTCTAAGATTGACTCACGCAGAAATCTGAACTCTACTGCCCGACTTCTACAATTAACTAAAGCATGGCATGAAAATAGCCAATCGATGCCGAGAATAACATCAAAATCAGTCATGGATAACTCTATCAAATGTGCTGAGGTGACCTTATGAAGGAATGAGACTAGGCAAACTTTATACACCCATCTAGATATAACTGAGTCACCTATTGTAGTAGAAATTGAGAAGGGTTCTGATAAGACTTCTGAACTGACTTCGAAGCTACTGGCCACATAAGGTTTCATAAAAGACAAGGTAGTCACCGGATCTAGAAAAGCATAAAAATCAATATGGAAAACTTTTAATATACCATTGACCACATTTGGGGAAACCTCTTGCTCCTGGCGGGGTGCTAAGGCATAGAATCTATTTTGGTGCTGACCTCCACCTGCACTGGTAGATGCCCCCTGATGTGCTGAGCGTGCGGGAGGGGCCGCTGAACTAGAAGCTGGGACTTAGCCCCCATCATGATCCTGTCTCGCTGCTGGGAAATCTCTGAGCATGTGTTCAGGCTTCCCACACCCGAAACAAGCACTTAAACCTGCCAAGCACTGGCTTGTGTGCCCCGGACCACATCTGTGGCAAGTTGGAATGCTAGAATATGTGGGTCTGTTTCTTTGACCACTCGAGCCTAATGCTCGCCCCCTATGATCGTGCCTCGATCTGGACGGCACACTTAATGCTGAATATGTTGGGGCTGATGATCTCTGGTGGGTCTACTGTTAGTGCCACAACCTGGCCTCGGTTGTGAGAATCTGTGGTCATCGGTCCTAGCCCTCTTGACCTCCCTCTCTCTCAAATGTGCCGCCTCCATCTGCTGGGCGTACAAGACCATCCAAGGGAAGTCCATGTCCTGGTCGAGCATGGCGGTCCTACAATCCTTGTCCAAATAGCCTGCTACTCCATGAACGAACCTGCTCACCCGCGTCCTTTGATCGGCTACTAACTCTCGGGCGTACTTTGATAGGCGAGTGAACTCAAGGGCATACTCTTGATCGTCATCCTTCCTTGCTTCATATTTACGAACTTAGATGCCTTCAGTTCCCTTATCTCACGAGGGAAGAACCGATCCAAGAATGCAACATGAAACTCTTCCCAAGTGACAGTACCCGCTCCGGCGATCCTGCTATCCTTCCATTGGCGAAACCAGATATGCGCGACCCCTTTCAATTGGTATGAGGCAAACTCCGTGCACTCAACTCCATTCACCCCTATTACTTAGGTGATCTTTACAATCTCATCTATGAATTCACGCGGGTCCTCATATACTTTTGACCCGAGGAACTCCAACGGGTTCATCCTCAAAAAGTCTCTGACCCGAGCCATCACTGCATTGCCATTTTGCGAAATATGTGCAACGGCCTGCTGATTGACCTGAGCGGTCAAGGCCTGTGCAAGCATCTGAATAGTGGTCCGAAACTCAGCATGAGCAATTGGCTCCGGTGCCTGGGGCTCCTGAACTGGTGGGGCCTGTTGGTGCCCGTTTCCATTGCCATCCTTGTGGTCTTCTCCATTCCCATTCATTCTACCATTCATTCTTCGGGGAGCCATGATTCTACAATCACGAATAGCAAGAATTAGAAGGATAAGGAGACATTTCATCATAACACATAGATCATGAAAGAAGGGAATGTTTCCGAAACATCTAGGAGCCTCTTCCTCATAAGTGTGGTGCGCTTCACACCCATGAAAAAGACTCTACTTAACGCGTCTTTTAGACACCCTAGGACACTTTAAACCTATGGCTCTGATACCAAGTTTGTCACAACCCGAACGGAGGCCCAAATCACAACACGGGACAAGGAGCCCGATAGACCCCAGCCGAACCATGGCATAAGTATACATCTAACTCAATCAAGGAAGCTGAATAATCAATAATATAATCATAGAGGAAGTCTAAATCAACCATACATCAGAATACGAAATCCGAAGATAAATACATACATATGGCTGAAAAGCCTTTAAACGTGATTAGTTAATGGGACAAGACCCCAACTAACTCAACAAAAATGAAACGGAAATACATATAGAAAATCTGAATAGTCTAGTCCTCGGGAGATAAGCACTCACCCACATATGAATGCTAACTCTGATAAGCTGACTACGAGCGGGGCCGAACTTGAGAGCCGGGTCCTGTATCATGAAATGATACAACATAGAATATACAGTCAGTACGTGGAATGTACCGAGTATGCAGAGTAAGTAAAACCGCTAAAGTAAGTAAAATCATTTAAAGATACTACATTAAGTAAAACATAAACATTAAGAATATGAGAGTATGGCTTGCACACATTCTTTCTGAAATCATGATCTCTTCATAACATGACATAACATAACTTCATAGCATCATAACTGAATCGATTGACTCAAAGCTAAATTTTGACATTTATAAGTAAATCTGAACATTGAGTCAAACCAGCTTTAGAACATGCATATCTAAATCTCATGAGTAATGAATATGCATATTTGAAATTATGAGTAATGAATATGCATATCTAAATCTCATGAGTAATGAACAACGGGAGACTCGTCTTTTAACCGACATACCACGATAGAGCTTACGTGGTCCCAACTATCATACTCAAGTAGGTAGAGCTATCCAAAGCCTTGTCAGGGATAGGGACGATACCATAATATCGATATCAAGCTCGTGGGCCATTAGGGCCGGGGATAGCTTATAAGGGAGGTCCCGAAATAATAAATAATAGTATCAACCTACGTTTGCGTGTAGTTATGAGGCATAGGGTGATTGACCCTTAGCCTACTCGGTGCTAGACACTACTCCAAGAAACATGCATATGCTCTACATCATTTTATAACGAAGCTCAACATTGTCTATTGACGAAGCTCAATAATCAAATACATATCAAATATGAAATCATGCATATGAGAAGCTTTAACTCAAAACATACCATAAGCTGAACATATAATTGGGAGTCTTCGCTCAAAAACCATGTGGTAAGCTTAGTTTGGGGAATCATACTTCATACTTAGACATGTGGGCATTGCCCAAAGCTTTATCATACTTAGAAATACTCGATTCACATCAAAAACATAATTGTAAACATGGGTAGCTTTAAAATATTCTTTTCATCATAATATCTCATCGTCATCATACATTCAACACAAATTTCATCCTTCATGAACATCTCATCAATGGGCTTTTAATTCATACAACTAGAAACATGATTTTTAAATTGAAAGCATTATAAATATTGCCCATGCTTCATAATTCGATAGTAGGAACATAATTAAATCATACCCATGTATAGAAATAGGAGATTAATGTGTTTGGGGGTTAAAACCGCATAGATTAGACATAGAATTCTCATGATTTAGAGAGGGATTGGGCATGGGTGTGAAAGAAATCACCCATTCAAAATCCTACAGTCCTGTTGGTAGTTGATTCTTACACTTCTTTAGATGTCCAAAAGGAAATTGAAGAGAAATTGATGAATGCTAGGCTTGATCACCCTCTCTAGTCTTCTACCTTGCATGCATGAATGAATAAGCCTAAAATGAACTTAACCCCTTTAAAAGTCACTATTCCTAACTCAAAACGACGTATTTTAGTCCTTAGGAACTTAGGAATTACGAAAAAGCCCTCACTAAATTCATAGAAAATAACTGCCAGGTGGTCCCAACGAGAGACCTAACAACTTGTTACCCTGGGCCATGACTAGTGGAGTCGTCCATGAAGTACACTACTCAATAGGCCTCCTGGGCTCTTAATGGGAGACATGACGACTCGTGAAGTGCCCTACCTGAGCTTTAGCAAAAACATTCCCTGCTTGACCACGACTTACCCCACGAATCGTGGGGACTGACCACGACTCGTGGTGTCCTCCTGTTGTGTGCACGACCTCCCTTATTCTCTTTTCTTTCCATACTCACCCCATGACTGACCAAATGATTCGTAGGGTCTGACCATGAGTCATTGTCATGCCCGTGGGGATCTTGCTTTCCCAAACTACAGACTCATCACTTGGGCCTCCCCACGAGTCACATCACGACTAGTGGGCTATACCAATGGGCCATCTCACGACTCTTTCTGTGCCTGGTGCCAGTTTTTAAACATTTCCTCGTGTCAACTCCCGAGTCTGATCTTTGGGCTTCCAGGGTATAACAGGACAAGGAGCCTCGGGAGACTCCAAGTCGACCCACATCATGAACATACATCTAACTCAATATCAATAAAGTGGAATACTTAGCATATGACATAGTGGAAGCATAACCATAACATAACATGATAAGCGGAAAGTACTACATACATAACAACTGAATACTACATATAGTCTGAAAGCCTCTAACGTATTTGATGGGTTGATGGGACAACACCCTCAACTAACCCGGAAAGTCAAGAAAACTAAACATGAAAAGATAACTAATATCAAATTGGTCCTCGTAGAATAAGGACTCACCATAGAGCTGGATGCTAATCTTCGAGACGAGCTAATGACAGTGTTGGGGCTGAAGATCGGAGTCTGTATCATGAAATGATACATCATAGAGTATGCAGTCAGTATATGGGAATGTACCGAGTATGCAAGGTAAGTAAAACGGATATTTAAAAATACATAAAAGTTCATACGAGATCATAAGAGTAGAACAACATGCTCATAACATAAATATCGTAATATAACATAAGGCTCAAAGTTTTCAAATCATTCGTAATCCATTCATTATCATAGTCATAAGAGAAACTTTATTAAATCATCACTTGAGCAAAATAACATAAACATAATAATGCATAAAGCATGCAGAACAATGAGAGGACTCATCATAACCGACACCATCATGGTAGAGCCATACATGATGCCCCAACTATCTCACTCAAGTGGGTAGATCGCCCCTGGCATGCCAGGCAAGGGACGTGCATTATATGATATCACGAAAAAGGAGGATCATTAACATTTTAATGTATCAATGTAAACCTATGGTGTCACGTAGTTATGAGACACCAGCGTAGTCATTTGAACGGTGGGTTGCTTGGTGCTAGACACTACTCCCAAAGACATGCACATTAGGCTCGTATGTAAATCAATAACATCATTCATTGAGATTCACGGCCAAATAAACATTATCATCATTGATCCCTATTAAAAATACATGATCAGCCAAGAATCAAGGGCCCTTTAATCGGCCAACATCATAAACCGATAAATCATGAAATCCATATCATAAATCGTAAATCATCCTTGAACATGTGGGCATTGCCCAATATTTTAACATGCTTGAAAATACTCAATTCACTTGAAAACATGGTTATAAACATTGGTAACTTGAAAACATGCTTTTCACCATCAATAATCCATCATACATGAACATTCATCATAACCCTTAACTTTCATGAACTTTTCATAATTGGGCACTTTAATTTTGAAAGCTTGAAACATGATTTTTAATGAAAACAATGTAAAACTTGCCCATAATTCGTAATTCATTAATAATGACTCAATTAGATCATGCCCATGTAGAGAAATTAAAATTTCATGCAACGGGTAATAACCCCATAGAATTTACATAGGAAATTTCATGATTTGAGAGAGATTGGGCAGGGGTGTGAAAAGATTCACCCACTCATAACCCTATATACCTGGGGAAGATCAAATCTCACCACTCCTTGGAAGCCAAATGGAAAATTGAAGAAAACCTTCAAGAAGAACAAGCTTGATCACCTCCTTAATTCCCTAAATTGCATGAATGGATATGAATAAGCCTAGGATATGTTTTACCCTCAATAAACACTAAATTTCGAGCCTTAAACGACATAGTTTAGGACCTTAGGACTTAGGAATGATGAAAATGTCCTTAATGAAATTCCTAAAATTTCTACACTGGTGGTAACAATGACTGCCCTAACGGGTCGTTATTGGATACCATGACTCGTGGTATCCATACGTCATCTCCACTGCTCGATTCCACAATTTTCAGGTTCGATCCCACGACTCGACAGGACGAGTCATCCCTTCAGACAACGAGTCGTTAAGTCATTCATTGTTCCCCTTTGACAACCTGTACCAAATCTTTCCACGAGCCATACCACGACTCGTTCCTCCTTCCAATGAGTCGTGGTTTCCTTCCATTACATTGCCTGGAGATTTTTTCCCTCCTTCCCACGACTAGTGACCATGACCCGTTGCTCCTTATAATGGGTCATCCCACAACCTGTTAATCCCCCTTTAGGTTGAGGACCAGTCCCACTACGACTCCAAACAACGACTTGTTGTAACAGAAAATGGGTCGTTACTTCATCCATTACTTCCAACTGCCACCTGATCATACCTCACCACGGGTGCTCCCCACGGGTCATTGGTTGGACCAGCGATTCGTCAGGTGGCCCGTTCTTTGGGATTTATTTCCTAGATCATATCAACTTCCATTTTTAAGTTCCGGGTCTAATCTTAGGCACTTCTGAGGTATTACAATATATCCCTTGGGAACATTCGTCCTCGAATGTGGGAAAACATATAGAAAACAGAGAAATGCAATAATTATACTCAAATGTTGATCATTTAAATCGAGAGCTAACGGAATGACTATCTTCAATTCAAACTACATAGCTGAACTGAATTCATGATTCATATACACATCCACATACATAAAAGAAACTTGGACACATGAATTGAACATGAAAACTAAATAGAGTTTTGTGCAAAAACTGATACCTCAAGCTGGAACTAAGCCAGTAGAGAATAAATGTGGGTATATAGCCATCATGTCTGCTTTGGCTTCCTACGTAGCTCCTTCAACGTGCTGATTTCTCAATAAAACTTTGACTGAAGCTACTTCTTTGTTCCTTAGCCTTCGAACCTGACGATCCAGTAATTCCTCCGGAACCTCCTCATAACTAAGGCTGTCTTTCACACTAACACTATTCACCGGGACAAGTAGAGCTGGATCACCCAAACACTTCTTTAAGAGAGACACTTGGAAAACAGGATGCACAGAAGCTAATTTTAAGGGCAACTCCAATTCATACGCCACCTAGCCAACCCGTTTCACAATCCGTTAAGGGCCTACATAACGAGGGTTGAGTTTTCCTTTCCTTCCAAACCGCATCACTCCCTTCATGGGAGATACCTTCAGAAACATCCAATCATCCACCTCGAATTCTAATTCTCCCCTTCTCACATCGGCGTAGGACTTTTGGCGACTTTGAGATGTTTTTGACCTATCCCGTATGAGCTGAACCTTCTCCATAGCCTCATGGACTGAATTTGGTCCTATCATCAAAGCTTCACCAACTTCGAACCAACCAATGGGCGATCTACATCTTCGCTCATAAAGAGCCTCAAATAGAGTCATCTGAATACTGAAATGATAGTTGTTATTGTATGCAGACTCGATAGAGGAAAATGATCATCCCAACTACCTTTGAATTCAATCACGCATGCTCTCAACATGTCTTCAATAGTCTAAATTGTTCGCTCCAATTGGCCATCTATTTGCGGGTGAAATGCCATGCTGAGCTTAACTTGAGTACCTAGTCCTTTTTTAAATGATTTCCAAAACTAAGAGGTAAATTGGGTACCTCTGTCTAAAATGATGGATAAGGGCACTCCATGAAATCGAACTAGCTCCCGGATATATAGTTTGGCGTAGTCCTCTGCCGAATCCGTGGTTTTGACTGGTAGAAAATAGGCAGCCTTGGTCAACATGTCTACCAAAACCCAAATGGAGTCATATTGTCGACCTGTACGAGGTAAACCTACGATGAAGTCCATATTGATTTCATCCTACTTCCAATTAGGAAAACTGATATCCCAAAGAATACCTCCCGGTCTCTGATGTTCAACCTTTACTTGCTGACAGTTTGGACACTTAGCTACAAATTATGCGGTGTCCTTCTTCATGCCATTCGACCAATTGACTTTCTGTAAGTCACGGTACATCTTGGTGGCACCTGGATCTATGAGCCTCATGCAACATCCGGCTCATCAAATCCACAACATCTGGAACACATAAGCGACCTTGGTACTGAAGCACACCATCTCCCCTTTTGGAGAAGACCTCTACCTTCTGATTCTGGATGGCTTCCTTCAACTTTACCAAAATTGTGTCCTTATCTTGTCTAGCTTTTACATCTGTCACCAAGGATGATTCTGATCCATTTTGAACAATAACACCGCCATCGGTCGAGTCAACCAACCTAACTCCCAACCTTTCGAGTCGATGCACATCTTTCACCAGCTCCTTTTTCCCCTCATCCACATGAGACACGCTGCCTATAGAGAGTCTACTAAGTTCATTCTCCACCACATTATCCTTTCCCAGATGGTAAAGCACACTCATGTCGTAGTTCTTGAGTAGCTCCAACTACCTCCTTTGCCGAAAACTGAGATCCTTCTGTGTAAACGCATACTGTAAACTCTTATGGTCTGTAAACACATCAACGTGGACCCCATACAAATAATGTCACCATATCTTCAAGGCAAATACCACTGCGGCCAATTCAAGATCATGGGTCGGGTAATTCTTCTCGTGAACCTTTAGCTGTCTAGAGGCATATGCTATAACTTTTCCATGATACATCAATAAACACCTAATTCCGATCCTTGAAGCATCACAATACACCACGAACCCATTGGTACCCTCGGGTAGGGTCAACATTGGTGCTGAGGTAAGCCGAGTCTTCAACTCCTGGAAGCTCTTCTCACAAGCCTCCGACCATTGGAATTTCACCTTCTTTTGGGTCAATTTGGTCAAGGGTGCTGCAATAGATTAGAAACCTTCAACAAATCTCTGATAGTAGCCAACTAAACCCAAAAAGCTATGGATATCAGAAGGATTCATCGGTCTAGGAAATTCTTCACCACTTCTATTTTCTGAGAGTTCACCGCTTCACGAATTCGGCTGCCTTCAACTCCCTCATCTCTCGAGGGAAGAACCAATCCAGAAACGCCGCATGGAACTCCTCCTAAGTGACAGGGCCTGCTCCGGCGGCCCTATTATCTCTCCATTGCTGAAACTAGATATCTGTGACCCCTTTCAACTGAGCGAGGCCAACTATGCACATTCAACCCCATTCACCCCCATGACCTAGGTGATCTTCACAATCTCATCAATGAACTCATTAGGGTCCTCATATACTTTTGACCCGAGGAACTCAGGCTTGTTCATTCACTAGAAATCCCTGAATCGAGCCGCCGCTGCATTGCCATTTTGCGAAACATGCGCAACTGCCTATTGATTGACTTGAGCGGTGAAGGTCTGTGCAAGCATCTGAATAGCTACTCAAAACTCAGCATGGACAACTAGATCTAGTGCATGGTGCTCCTGGACTGGTGGGGCTTGCTAGTGCCCATTCCCGTTGCCATCCTCGTGGCCGTCTCCATTCCCATTCCGCCTACAATTTACTTTGCGGGGAGCCATGATTCGGCAATCGCGAATAACATGAATTAGAAGGATAGAGAGACATTTCATGGCACTACATTGATCATGAAAGAAGGGAACATTTCCTAAACGTCTCGTAGCCTCTTCGTCATAAGTGTGGTGCGCTTCACACCCATGAAAAAGACTCTACTTAACGCATATTTCAGACACCCTAGGATACTTCAAATCTATTTCTCTGATATCAAGTTTGTCACGACCCGAACGTTAAACCGGATCATAACACGGGACAAGGAGCCCTAGGAGACTCCAAGTCGACACATGGAATGAACATATATCGAACTCAATATCAATAATGCGGAATAATTAACATACGACATAGAGGAAGAATAACCATAACGTAACATGATAAGCGGAACGTACTACATACATAACAGCTGAATACTACATATAGTCTGAAAGCCTCTAACGATCTGATGGGTTGATGGGACAAAACATCCAACTAACTCGGCAAGTCTAGAAAACTAAACATGAAAAGATAACTAATATCAAACTAGTCCTCGAAGAATGAGGACTTACCAAAGAGCTGGATGCTAATCTTTGAGACGAGCTAGTGACGGTGTTGGGACTGAAGATCAGAGCCTGTATCATGAAATGATACAACATAAAGTATGCGGTCAGTATGTGGAATGTACCGAATATGCAAGGTAAGTAAAACAGACATATAAAAATACATAAAAGTTCATAAGAGATCATTAGGGTGGAATAACATGCTCATAACATAAATATCGTAGGATAACATAAGGCTCAAGGTTTTCAAATCATTCATAATCCATTCATTATCATACTCATAAGAAAAACTTTTTTTAATCATCACTTGAGCCAAATAACGTAAACATAATAATACATAAAACATGCGAAACAATGGGAGGACTCGTCATAATCAACACCATCACGGTAGAGTCGTACATGATGCCCCAACTATCTCACTCCAGTGGGCAGAGTCACCCCTGGCTTGCCAGGCAAGGGACGTGCATTATGTGATATCACGAAAGAGGGGATCATTAACATTGTAATGTACCAATGTAAACCTACGATGGCACGTAGTTATGAGACACCGACTTAGTCCTTTGAACGCTGGGTTGCTCGGTGCTAGATACTGCTCCCAAAAACATGCACATTACGCTCGTATGTAAATCAATAACATCATTCATTAATATTCATGGCCAAATAAACATTATCATCATTGATCCCTATTAAAAATACATGATCAACCAAGAATCAAGGGCCCTTTAATCTTCCAACATCATAAATCGATAAATCATGAAATCCATATCATAAATCTTAAATCATCCTTGAACATGTATGCATTGCCCAATACTTTAACATGCTTGAAAATACTCAATTCACTTGAAAACATGGCTATAAACATGGGTAACTTGAAAACATGCTTTTCACCATCAATAATCCATCATACATGAACATTAATCATAACCCTTAACTTTCATGAACTTTTCATAATTGGGCACTTTAATTTTAAAAGATTGAAACATGATTTTTATTGAAAACAATGTAAAACTTGCCCATAATTCATAATTCAATAATAATGATTCAATTAGATCATGCCCATGTAGAGAAATCAAAATTTCATGCATTGGGTAAAACCCCCATAGAATTTACATAGAAAATTTCATGATTTGAGAGAGATTGGGCAGGGTTGTGAAAATATTCACCCACTCATAACCCTACATACCTGGGAAAGATCAAATCTCACTACTCCTTGGAAGCCCTATGGAAAATTAAAGAAAACCTTGAAGAAGAACAAGCTTGATCACCTCCTTAATTCCCTAACTTGCATGCATGGATATGAATAAGCCTAGGATAGGTTTTACCCTCAATAAACACTGAATTTCGAGCCTTAAATGACATAGTTTAGGACCCTAGGACTTAGGAATAACAAAAATGCCCTTAATGAAATTCTTTAAATTTCTGCACTGATGGTAACAACGACCGTCCTAACGGGTCATTATTTGATACCACGACTCATGGTATCCATCAGTCGTCTCCACTTCCCAATTCCACAATTCTCAGGTTCGATCCCACGAATCAATAGGACGAGTCGTTCCTTCAAACAACAAGTCATTAATTCATTTGTTGTTTCCCCTTTGACAACCTGTACCAAGTGTTTCCACGAGCCATACCATGACTCGTTCCTTCTTCCAACAGGTCATGGTTTTCTTCCATTACATTGCCTGGAGATTTTTGAAATCCTTCCCACGACTGGTGATCACGACCCATTGCTCCTCATAACAGCTTGTCACCCGACCCATTACTCCCTCCTTAGGCTGAGGACCAGTCCCACCAAGACTCCAAACAACGACTCTTTGTAACAGACAATGGGTCGTTACTGCACCCGTTACTTCCAACTGCTACCCAATCATACCTCACCATGGGTTCTCCCCATGGGTTGTTGGTTGGACCATCGATCCGTTAGGTGGCTTGTTCTGTGGTATTTGTTTCCCAGATCCTGCCAACTTCCATTTTTAAATCCCAAGTCTAATCTTAGACATTTTTGGGGTATTACATCAGCTTTGGTGTCTTTATGATGGATTGAAACTTACAATCTCTATAGATTCTCTTAGCTAAGACAGACTCACTGACGAAGTAGAAACACTTAAAGGCTTGAAGAGTTGTTCCAAGGAGATTCCAAACCTAACTGCTACATAGGAAGTCACGAAAGATAGAGTAGAACCTAGATCAAGTAAAGCATATACATCAACGGACAAGACTCTAACAGACCAATAACAACGTCTAGAGAGTTCTCTTGATCTTGAAAACTAGTCATAGTATACAGATGATTTTGACCTCTGCCTATTCCGCCGAAGTGGTCTCCTTTTAGGCAGTTGTACCTGTTGTGGGGATAGAATATGTTTTATTAACCCATTACTCTATTGGGATTGATAATCTCTTAAATAATAGCCCTACTGGATGCACCCATAAGATCCATATTTGCTCGCATGACACTCATGTAAGTGGACGTTGCCACACTTACCATAAGGTGGGTGTAACAGAGTTCCCCGTTCCCGAGGTCTCTAATCGCTCCTATTACTAGTAGCAGGAGCATTAGCTGTCTGTGTAGGTCTGAAGGACCTCTTCCTGAGGAAGGATCTGTTCCCATTCTCATTCCTCTACTGAGTGGTCTCATTACTTGTTATGTTAGTTCTCTTACTTGATGCTCCTCTCATTCTTTTGCTTATCGTTTTTTAGCTACTAGGAATAGACCATGAGTCTAGAAATATCCATATCACTAATCAGTATAGAGCCTTTGTGTTCCTTCTTCATGTGCTTGCCCAATCCAAATATGCACTTCCTAATTCTTTCCCTCATGTCTGGTATCGATTTTGGAGCATATCTAGATAGCTGAATGAACTTAAGTTTGTACTCCTTTACACTCATAGTACCTAGCCTCAAGTTACAAACTGTTTTGCCTTCTCCTCTCTCAGCTCACGAGGGAAGAAGTGGTTTAGGAAAGCTTTCTCAAAATTACTCTAAGTGGCTAGAGCTGCATTAGCACCTCTCCCTTGCTCCCACTGGTCGTACCATACATTAGCCACATCTCTGAGCTGATAGGAAGCAAACTTAACTTCCTCTGCCTTTATGGCATGCATTTCATTTAGAATATTACATATCTTGTTAATTAAGTTTTGAGGATCCTTATCAACTTTAGATATTATGAACACTGGAGGATTCATCCTCAAGAACTCTCTATTTCTAGATGCTCCTGAATCATGAGAACTAAAGCTAGCTAGTACTAAGTTCTGACATCCTGACTGGGTAGACACCAACTGAGTGAGCATCTAAATAGCCCTTTTGAACTCCACTCTGAAGTACCCATAACTAGAGGGCTAAGGAACTAGGGTCTTTGGGATTCTGCCACTAGTCATTGGTCCATCCTAGACTCCAACACTGGATCCCTGGAGTAGAGCTCATTGATCAGTTTGGATCCGCATCCTAGCTTGTGGAGGCATGTTAGCTACATTCTTCTAACTTGCAATACGTTTAGAAGGAATGATCTGAAATACGCGAGTACATGAGTCAAGAGGAAGTCTTTATAGAGTTAAACTCTACTGCACGATCTAGAGTATGGAAGAGGGGAAGTATTTCCTAATGCTTTGTAGTCTCCCTATTATAGATGTAGCGGGCTACACACCTATAAGAAAAACACTACTAGACGTGGCTTTATAGATACCCTAGGACTCTTTGAAAATCAAAAGATCTAATACCAAGTTTATCACGCCCTAAGCCTACACTCGGAACGTCAACTAGCACTCAGACCACTTTCATGATCTAAGCGAACCCTTGGCCTGGCCTACTATGAGTTTAGAATACAATAGAACATAACAAAGGTAATAACTGTATGGGTTCAATAAAATAAAATAAGATTTACAAAATCAATGTTATAAAGTAACATTTTTGACTCAACTCTAACTCTATCTATGAAGCCTCTATAACTAAAGACATACCAATACACAACTCCCACAGCTACCTCAAGATATATAAAATAAAATGACTCAAAATTGGGACTCACGGAAAGTAGGAGGCCTCACCAACAGATGAATGATATAGCATCCTAGTGCTGTGTCTGCTTCTGATCCTGTCTACCCGAGTTTGCATCATAGTAAGATGCAAAACCAAATGGCATCAATATATGGAATGTAAGTTATGTAATAAGCCTTAAGGAAACAATGTTTAAGTAAGAGTATATGAATTGAAAGAGTAAACTAACTGAAGTAATATGATTGACACTGAAACTCTAAATGACACAATAAACTCAATATGATCGATGAATAAAACAGTTACGCAATAAAATCGTGCATTAATACAATCTCTGAAAGATATATTAATGAATGAAAACTTTAACTTGGGTGGGAGTTTCTCATATTGGCATCACTATGAATGAGCATATGATGCCCAACTGTCTCGCTCAAGTTGGCAGAACTGCTCAAAGCCATGACAGGGCAGAGAATGATAATATCTTGGATGCATAACATCATATCCTTACTATGGACTTATCTTTGAGGAGTCACCCGAACCAATGACATGATCCTATCCTACGTTAGCTATGTAGTTTTTTGCTTACGAGTTGTTTGAACTCTTCACCCACTCGGTCCTAAATAATTCTCCCAAAACATATGCTCATATAGTTATTCCTATTTGAGGCATCTTGAAAATATCTTTTATAAAGCACTTTACTTATAGACGTAATAGATATTTCAAAAATCTCTTTGGAGCCTTTCGCTCAAAACATTTATAAAACTTGGGAGACCTCATGCACCAAACATCTTTGTGAAAACTTGGGAGCTCTATGCTCAAAATCATCTCATGAGTTTCAAAAACAAAACTTCACTTTAGCTTTGAAAATCATACTCAAAATCGTATTTTCTTCTTCAAAATCTCTATGTGCATACTCTCTTTAAAATATGCTCAACTTTCTAAAATCAATGCATTTACTTCAAAATACAATGCTTTCAAAACAATGCCTTTTAAAATTATGACTTTATGCAATTGGGTTCATGGGACAAGAGACATGAACTAAACATCAACCAACAATCAAAAATCAAGAGAGGATGATCAACAATTCAATAGAATAGGATGTAATTGTCTTTTATAATTAGATATAATCAATAATTGAGGACATAAATAACCAACTCAATATGAATAATTCAACAATAAAAATTCAACATATATAGATAGGAAGAAGATAATTTAAGAATTTAGCAAAACCCCTAGGTTTACTCTCATTGAACTCTTTACATCGATTTATGCCATAAGGATGATTATAAATCTTCACTTTAGTTAGCCTTACATACGTGGAAAATCAAAATTAGACTTAAGCTTGAAGAACCCTAATTTGGAAAAGAAGACTTTAGCTTGCTTGTTGAACTTTAGAGCTTAATGACTTTGAATTCATGTTATAATGGAAGGAATAGGAGTTTGGACTAACTAAAACCTTAAATATACCCTTTAGGAACCCAAAACGATACGGTTTAGGAGATAAAAACATAGGGAATTTACTAAATTACCCCTGGGAAGTCGCACCATGATTACGTCCCTTGATACCATGAGTTGTCCAACTTAATGATGCTTTGGATCAACATTGCCATGGAGAGATTTTTAACTTTTTGATTCTCTTCCCACCTGACCCACTTCATGACACAGCCACACACGTCGCGTGACCCTACCTTCCTCTCATGGTTTAGAGATCATTTCGGTTACTCTCTACACTTCATTCCATGGACAATACTATGATGTACCACCATGATCATAGTAGTGCACGAATCATGGTTACTAAAAACATTGTTGAAAACTCTCAGCTTTGTTACCGTACATTACCATGGATCCTACCTCCGTACACGGCTGTGATCTTGTCGATCTGAGGCAAGAATGCCAGATTTTTACGCTGAGTTCAACCTCGAGTTTAGAGTCAAATTTGAGGGACTTTTGAGGTTAGATACACCTAATCTATGCAGCCACCTTCTAGAAAGGGTGTTATTTGATTAGGCCTAAGTAGCTAATTTGCAAATCTAAATTAAAGTATAAAAAATAAAAGAATTTACAATTTTTATTTTTCACATATTTTAAAAATATCTTTGTAATTTTTCAACATCAATGAGGTGTTGGTCCTATTAACGTGTCGCATGGACCTCTACTTAATAATATATCTTCAATATTTTAATCCTCCACGACTTCGTAAATCTTTATCTTCATGTCGCCAGTTTCTAGTGCAATCTAATCCAATCTCTGAAATATATTAAAACTTCCAAAGCATTATACTACCAAATGAGTGTTGGGTATATCCTTGTTGCTGCCTTTCTTGGTAAATATGCTCTCTAATGAAACAGTTAAAATTGGCACATTTAGCACATTTCAAGCCATTTCTACAACAACTAGAAACCGGTTTTGTGTTGTCCACTCCACCATTACGTGGTAAAAAAATTCTTCTTTGGGTGATTCGCATACATAAGTAGAATTGAAGTCATCAATATTTCTACTAATTTGGGTTTGAGAACTACCAAAAGTACCTAAATAGAAAAACTAGCAATACATCTTCATGTATAAAGATGATGTGGAAGCAGAGTAGAAGGAATGTTTATATCGGTACGGTGTGTAGTAGACGTGTCGATTATATTTGCATAATAATTAGATAATTGTTTATAAATGCGTATTTTAGAGTATCCATACAAGCCATGACACAAGGGGTTTGAGATGGTCCAATTTCCATATATGTGTATAGACTTGTAACTGAATTTAGGTATCTCCGATCATCATGGAAGGATTCATAATAACTTACCGGTACAGATAAATATGGGGGATAGGGTAAAAATATTCTTTTAAATTCTTTCATCAATTTTTCAACATCTTTATATCTATCATTCCTTTTAAAATTAATAAGAGTAATAAGAAATTTCAGCTATATGAATTAAAACATTAGTAATAGTAGGGTAGTAAGATCCATAAAATTCAATAATAACCACATAAATTTACATAAAAGTGCACAACTTTCATCAATGATGTTCCAAATTTCAATAGTTAACATATGACTAGGATCATACAATGAGACGTGCCTTCAATGATAGGAAATCCATAGTTGTAACAATATTTCCGAATATATACATATAATTTCCATGTAACAACTTCTTTAGGCATGTATTTAGAGGTTAGGTCATATATAGCACACTTAGTCTTAAACTCTTAAATTACGGAAGCTATATTATTTTCTTGAGTAACACCAACAACTCTTCTAACCATAGTAATCTCAAATTTAAATGAATTTATGGACACTCTTAACAATTAAATTATAGACATGACAAACACCTAACATGCAAGATGTCATCAAGTGGTGAATGCACGGTGCAATTTTAATAATGACGGAACTGGTGTTGTTGTAGCATTATCAAAAGCCATACACAATACTTTTTGAGAAAGATTATATTCTACCACAACTTAAATAATTGTAGTGCTTATAAATATAATAGTATGACTTTGGTCCTTCGTCATATTTAAGACGATAATACATTTTTGTTTTATAAAGTTTTCATCTATCCAATGACATATAATTATCAAATAATAATTTCTATTAACAACATCACCAATATCGAGTAAAATGACTATACTAGGAAGGTTGTTAAAAATATATTCTAAGAAAAATAAATATTGTCAAAGCAGCCTAAAGATATTAACTCTTGATTACGCTCAGTGCACTCTGAAGAAGTATAACACGGATGTTGTCTTGATAAAGAATCCAGCTAAGGTTGGGGTCGATCCCCCGAAAGAATATGGTCAGATACATACTATTGCTAGTATCAAACTTTTAGTTCAATTATTTGTAAAGGGATTTCAAATCAAGTAACAATATTTTAAAAATTTGGAGTTGTGATCAATAGTTATGCAATTAACTAGGAAGTGTTCCCATTGGCTTCTAACTGGTCGGATTATTATACTCGTGATCTATCCTAATGCTTAGCCTATTGAATAGAACTAATAAAATAGGCTCATCTTTGCTTGTGAAGATGAACGGGGCTAAGCATCCTAAGCGGGCGATTCGTCTCCTGATATTAGATGACTCTGCTCAATCACCTAGTTAGGTCCTAGTTAGGTCTCATGAGCGATTTCACTTTAACCTTTATCAATAGTTCCAAACTAACTCTCCTACGACCGCATCTCAAGCAATTTAATAAAACTCAATTTCAAGGCTTTGTTATTCTTTTCTTTTCCTAATCTCTACTTATCTAGGTTCAAGCAAGAAGAGAATTCGGGCTAAGTCATAACGTTGTGCACCATTAAGAAATATTAAACATGAAGAAAAACAATACAGACATTCATATTGGTATAGAATCACTCTGTGTTAATCCTAGTTTGTTATTCACCTCTAGTTCCCAAAACCCTAATTGTAAAGGGTTTAGCTATACATGATTGCAAGAGTAAAATCAGATTTCATAGAAGAAAATATAATTAAAGACTTACAATAGTAATGAAAGAAGAACCCAAGAATCAATTGTATAATTACTTGTCAAAAATCCTAGAATAATAATGAACTCCTCTCAAAGTAGTTGAGTATTTTCTCTCCGAGAAGTTAGGAAACTCAAAGACTATGATTACAAGTCAAAAGTATCACCCTCTATAAAGGAAAATAACCTAAAAGTATTTATACAGTTAATGAATTCTTTCCTAATTTAACATGGATTCTACTGTCGAGTCATCCTATAAGTCGTAGCATGATGCTATGAGTCGTAGGAAGCTTCCGTAACATAATTCTGAAGCTTCTGTCTTCTTAGGTACTAGAGGTTGGTACGACTCGTACAATGATTCTACGAGTCGTAGGAGCTTGTCGTGGCATGCACTTCTTAAAGTTGGCATCTCTGTTATTTCTCATATGGGTCCATATTACGGTTTGTACAATGCTAGTATGACTCGTATGATCCTTCTGTGCCCTGAATCTTCCATGTTTCAAACTCTCTGAATCTTACCACGAGTCTATCAGTACAACTCTTATGTTGTTACATCATGGCTTGCAGTCGTACAATGGACTCTGCAAATGCACATTTACTGGATCTCAAGTTACGGGCATTCGATACGACTTGTATCAGGATGGTATGGCTTGTACTATGAGTTTATGTTGACTCTTCACTTGTGCATTTTCTCTGAAGTTCAGACACGGATGCAAGGTATAGCTCGTACCAGGGTGGTACAACTTGTACTAAGACCTTCCATAATTCATTTTCTTCTCTATTTCAACTCTTTTTCCATAATCGAACTCCTGGAATTGATTTCCTTGAAAACAAGGTAAAAACACCTTATATCCGTATATACACACGTTAGTACAAGCATCTTTCCTATTTTTTAAGGGCCGAAAGTACCGTAAATCCATGACACATCAACACCCTCAACTTAGAACTTTTGCATTTCCTCAACAAAGAAAACACACTACTATAAACATGATGCTTAAGTAGAAAGTAAAACAGAAGACCTACAACCAACAACATCAACATTTGCACACATGACCATTATCAAGAATTGACCTTTTTTCTTCAAGCATTCAAAACAAAGACTGCTATGTAGACATGCAAATACAACTCATGACACAAATGGATCCAAAATAGCATCAAACTATTAATAGACAATTGAGCTATCACTAATGCTATTTACATAAATAATTAGAAAAATGTAATACAACCCATGCACCCTCACAACAAATGAATTCCCAAACACTCACAATGATATATATATATGTGTGTATGTGTGTGTGTGTGTGTGTATGTATATATGAAACCTGGACTATTAAGTAAAACTCTCACTCTCACAAAGAAGTTCCAAATACTGCACAAGTGATACCATAGGCTTGCCGTTATTTTCTCTACTCTATCTTTTTAGACAGTTAGGTTAGGATCACTATAGGACTTTTATTGGCTTGTAATGTAGTCTTGGGGACGGGTATGACAAATATGGAAATAGTGACTAACCCTTCTTGGCACTACATAACTGTTGGCTTCACTTTTAACCTTTTTTCCCCTTTTTCAGTCCTTTCCGTTTTTTTCATCCCTTTCTCCATTTTATTCAGCTTTCAACTGGTGGATGTGGTGTATTTTTTATTTTTCTCTCTCTCATTTATTTTTTCAAAATTTTCCCTTTTAAATTTCTTTCTTTTCTTTTTCTTTTTGTTCACACCATACTCCATCTTTTACTGACTAGCTTTTTATTTTCTCCCCAACCTCATCTATGCACCCCTACAATAGCCATCCTCAACTTAGCATTTTTCCTAAGTCGAGGTTTACAATGTCCAAGAAGGAACCAGCACCAAAATAGGTTCATTATAAACAAAACAGAGAAGGTGAATGGGCTAATCAACAAAAAGGTCAACTTTAGGCTCAAACATAGGATCAAGGGATTCAATTCATTTGGTAGGGAAATTTAAGCTAAAATAGGCTAAATAATAAACAACCTATGATTCTTTGCTAACCAAGTATCTTACAAACCTAAGCAAAGACTAACCAGGCAAGTTCTAGATCACTTACACAGTATTGAACTAAGTAAGAATCCTCATTCACACATGGTACAGGTCTGCATCACACTACCTATCTGCTTCATGAACAACTATGCTACAGTTAATCTTCTAATCTATCAAATGCCATAAACGGATCTACAATAGTCATGATTTGCAGTCTACACAGAGCCAGTCACAACAAATTTTAATATAGGGTCATTTTCTCAAAAAATACAAAACATTTGATACAGGTGCATTTTATTGGTTGTTAAGTACTTCTAAACTACTTCTAGTAAAACAAACAAAACATCCTAAACATGCCAGTTCTACTAGATAGCATTTCCAAGGGAAAAGAAACATATCAATAAAAACCCTCGGACGAATAAAACAAACAGATACACCCCCTCAAAAAGCATGCTTTGTCCCAAAAGTAGTGAAATGAAAACTAGAAAAGGGGCATACCTGTGGCACTCTAAGCTCTCCTATCATCCTGTGGAGGCGGTTGTGAAGGAACACTCTCCTCCTCTGTAATCATGGAACCAATGGTGACTGCACACTCAATTATATGATAGTGGGGGCTGTGGTTCCCCCCTCAGCAGTCTTGGCTGCCTCTGCAACCTCTATATCTCTCTAGGTTGAATGTGGCTCACCCGAAGGGTCCTTGCCACCCACAAGCTCACTAGGCACAACAGCTGAACTCCCAGCTCCGCTAGCTCTCTTCTACAGCTCAGACATGTGCTGGTCATGAGTATGCAGGCTAGCTACTGTCGCCCACTTGCGCTCCTTCCTCTCTCTCTTTCTCCTCTTCCTAGAGGCCTCCTATTCAACCACCTCCGTAGATGTCCTCTTTCCTCTATCTCCATTGGCCAACTCATGAGTCCAAAATGCCCCTAAATCAAGCTCATCATCACGCTTATCCTCAAACAATGGAATGGTCGGGGAAGGCAACATAGCCAATAGTCTAGGTGATAGCTCGGCAAACTGGCTCCTAATTGAACCCAACTTATCCCGCAAGCTCTGCACATCCGGAAGCTCAGCTAGTCACTCGTTGAGCCATAACTCAAAGATGTCAAGTCTATTATGAAACCCTCTAGCTGCCTTCTAGACCTTATGTCACAACCCGAGCGTAGACCGGGATCGTAGACATGGGACATGGGACCTCGAGAGACCCCAAGTCGACCCATGGCATAAGCATTCAACTAACTCATTTAATAACAAGATGAAAGCATAGTTATAAATTCAGTGGAAGTCTCATACATCGGCCCACCAGAATAATATCCAATGCTATACATACATAAGTCTGAAAGCCTCTAGTCTAGGTAAGTTGATGGGACAAGACCCCAACTAACTCTACAAAACCTGAAATTGAAATATGACATGAAGCTGAAAGTCTAGTCCTCGAAATATGAGGACTCACCAATCACGCAGGTGCTAACTCTGATAAGCGACTACGAGCGAGGCTGAACCTGAGAACCTAATCTTGCATCATGAAATGATGCAGCATAGAAAGTATGCATTCAGTATGTGGAATGTACCGAGTATGCAAGGTAAGTAAAACCGCTTAAGTAAAATAAATCATTTTAAGCAATTCATACATATCATAAGCTTTTAAGTATAAGTAGAAGGCTACATGCATTCATTCTGAAATTGAAATCTTATCATGACATGACCATGCTTAGCTTTACAACATTAGGACTGACTCGAATGACTCAAAGCTAAAACATAACATTTATATCAAAAGCTGAACAATGAGTCAAACCTTTCTTTTTGAACATGAATGCATAAGAAATCATCATGAGTAATGAATATACAAATCTGAATGATATAGAAAGTGAGAGACTCGTCACTTAACTGACATACCACGATAGAGCATACGTGGTCCCAACTATCACACTCAAGTGGGTAGAGCCGTCCATAACCTTTCCAGGGAGATGGACGATACCATGATATTGATATCAAGCTTAAGGGCCAATCGGGCCGGGGATAGCGCACAAGGGAGGTCCCAATAATATAATAGTATCAACCTACGATGGCGCGTAGTTCTGGGGCATAGGGTGATAGACCTCTAACCCACTTGTTGCTAGACTCTTCTCCCAAAAACATGCAATGCTATAAATCATATATAAGGAAGCTCAACATCGTCTATTGACGAAAATCTACGTCGTCTAACGATGAAGCTAAATATGAAATCATGCATAACTCAACATTGTATGAAATTAAGCTCAACATTTTCTATTGACAAAGCTCATTAATGAAATCATACATAGACTCGACATCATATGAAAATGAAGCTCAACATTGTCCTTTGACAAAGCTGAATAATGACACGCATCTCAATTATGAATTCATGCATATGAGAAACTTTATTTCGAAACATACCACAATCTCAATCATAGGTGGGAGAATCTACACCAAATCATGTGGTAAGCTACATGTAGAAATATTTAACTCAACATACCACAAGCTAGAATTTATGAAAAATTGGGGAAAACTTCACTTCAAACAACGTGGTAAGCTTATGTCGGGAAAATCATCACTTTACATCAACATGTGGGCTTTGCCCAAAGCTTTATCATACTAGAATCTACTCCTTTCATTTTGAAAACAACATCATAATCATGGGTAGCTTTAGAAACATGCTTTTCACTATCAAATGTCAACATCATCATGCATTCATCATCATTCACTACCTTTATGAACTTCTCATCCATGGGAATTTTAGATTCAAGATTTTTGGAAAACAATTTTATATTGAAAACAATTTAAAATCTGCCCAAGCTTTACAATTCATCAACTTGAATGCAATCTAATCATACCCATGTATAGAAATGGTAGAATTATGCAATTTGGGTAAAACCCCATACTTGATCATAGACATTTATCATATTTTGATAGAAATTGGGCATGGGTGTGGAAGGAAGACACCCATTTAAAACCCTACATACCTGGAAGGAATGATTTTACCACCACACTAGTTGCCCAAGGAGAAATTGGAAGAAAATCCTTTGGAAAAGCTCTTGATCACCTCCTAAAATTCATAAACTTGCATGCATGGAAAGAATACACTTAGAATAGGTTTTCCCCTACTAAAATCCTCCAAAACGATCCTTAAACAACGTAGTATAGGCCCCTAGAACTTAGGAAATGACAGAAATAACCTTACTAAATTCGCAAAAAATTGATCACTAGGCCAAACAACGGACGACCCAACAAGTTGTTGGAGGATACCACGACCAGTGGTATCTGTCCGTGCCAAGCACTGTTCCAGCCTTCCCTCTAATTCATACCACGAGCAAATAGGACGACTCATCCTTAGATACCATGAGCGGTTCCTTCGATCATTGTCTCCTCTTCTGAAATTTCTGAATTCCTTCACAATGAGCCTCACCACGACTCGTTGTACCCTACAACGGGTTGTGGTTTCCATCCGTCACTTCCACTGTAAAAGTTCACTTCCTTACCCTGACTTCGGACAACAAATCATTCGTTGTTTATGCTGCCACTAGGCCTAACCCCTTTCCACGACTGCTCACAATGGCTCGTGGTTACTTACCACGGGTCGTTCTACCTCCCGTTTTGCAATTTTTCCCCAACTTTTAGTAGTTTTAAAATTTAAATTCCTGGGTCTACTCTAAGTCACTCCCGCAGTATTAGAATATCTCCCCCTTGGGAACATTCTTTCTCGAATGTTGGAAACAAGCAGAAAACAGAAACATACAATTTACCATTTAAAAACTAATCATTTTCACTGAAACTGACGAAATGACTACCTCCGATTCAAAACACACAGTTGAACTGAAGACTAAATAGAGTCTGAGTTCAAAACTGATACCTCAAACTAAAACTGAGCCGGTGGGGAACAGGTGTGGGTATCTAGCCATCATATCCACTTCGGCTTCCCACGTAGCTCCTTCAACATGTTGATTTCTCCATAATACTTTAACTAAAGCTACTTCTTTGTTCCATAGCTTACGGACTTGACGATGTAATATTTCAATGGGTACTTCTTCATAACTGAGACTGTCTTTTACACCAACACTGTCCATCGCGACTACTAAAGCTAGATCACCCAAACACTCTTTCAAAAGCAACACATGAAACACGGGGCGAACTGAAGATAACTTCGATGGCAAGTCCAACTCATACGCCATCTTACCAACTCTTCTCATTACCCGGTAGGGACCAATATAGCGAGGACTGAGTTTTCCTTTTTTTCTGAACCGCATGACTCCCTTCATGGGAGATACCTTTAGAAATACCCAATCATCAACCTCAAACTCCAAATCTCTTCTTCTCACATCCGCATATGACTTTTGACGACTCTGAGCAGTTTTCAGCCTGTCCCTTATCAACTGAACCTTCACCATAGCTTCGTGAACCGAGTCTGGCCCTATCATAGCTGCCTCACCAACCTCAAACCATACAATGGGCGACCTACACCTCCACCCGTAAAGAGCCTCGAATGGTGCCATTTGGATATACTAGAGTGATATCTTTTGTTGTAAGAAAACTCGATTAAAGCCAAATGATCATCCCAACTACCCTTAAAGTCCATCACACAAGCTCTCAACATGTCCTCGAGAGTTTGAATTGTTTGCTCCGCCTGGCCACCCATTTGCGAATGGAATGCTGTGCTGAGCTTAACTTGAGTCCCAAGACCTTTTTGGAAGGACCGCCAAAATTGAGAGGTAAACTGAGTACCTCGGTCTGAGATAATAGACAAGGGCACCCCATGAAGTCAAACCAACTCCTGAATTTACAATTTGGCATAATCATCCGCTGAATCTGTGGTTGACTGGTAGAAAGTGTGTAGCCTTGGACAACCTGTCGACGAGTACTAGGTAGATCGGTAATGAAATCCATATTAATATCTTCTCACTTCCAAGTGGGAATGCTGATATCCTGAAGTACGCCTCCCGGCCTTTGATGTTCGACCTTCACTTGCTAACAGTTTGGCCATTTGGCTACAAACTCTGCAATATCCTTCTTCATATCATCCCACCAATAGATTTCTCGCAAGTCCCAATACATCTTCGTGGATCCCAGATGG
Source organism: Datura stramonium (assembly GCA_018107945.1). NCBI lineage: Eukaryota > Viridiplantae > Streptophyta > Magnoliopsida > Solanales > Solanaceae > Datura > Datura stramonium. The sequence goes on along the minus strand of JACEIK010005515.1, from coordinate 35,074 downwards.
ACAGAATATCTGGTACCATGTGCCTCATGCAATATCTAAACTATCAAATCATCAACATCTGGGACACAAACGACCCTAGTACCGGAGCACACCATCTCCCCCTTGGGAGAAGACCTCCACCTTTTGACTCCGTACCGCCTCCTTCAATTTCCTCAAAATTGGATCCTCATCTTTCCTAGATTTGACATCAACCACCAAGGACGATTCTGATCTATTTTGCACAATAACACCGCCATCGGTTGAGTCGACCAATCTAACTCTCAACCTTGCGAGTCGATGGACCTCCTTTACCAACTCTTTCTTTCCCTCATCCACGTGGGACACACTCTCCGTAGAGAGCTAAGTGCATCAGCAACCATATTAGCCTTGCTCGGGTGGTAAAATACACTCATATAGTAGTCCTTCAATAACTCAAACCACCTCCTTTGTCGAATATTGAGATCTTTATGCGTGAACACATATTGAAAGCTATTGTGATCCGTGAATATATCCACATGGACCCCATACATAATGCCGCCATATCTTCGAGGCAAACACCACCGCAGCCAATTCAAAATCATGGGTCAAGTAGCTCTTTTCATGGATTTTCAACTATCTCGAGGCATAAGCTATCATATTCCCATGCTGCATCAACACACACCCGAGTCCGACTCGCGAAGCATCACAATACACCACAAATCCATCGGTACCCTCAGGTAGGGTAAACGTTGGTGCTGAAGTGAGTCGGGTCTTTAACTCTTGTAAGCTTTTCTCACAAGCCTCCGACCATCGAAACTTCACCTTATTCTGAGTCAACTTAGTCAATGGTGCGGCAATAGATGAAAAACGCTCCACAAATCTCCGATAGTAACCCGATAAGCCAAAAATGCTCCTGATATCTGATAGGTTAATCGGTCTGGGCCAATTCTTTTGAGAGTCTACTTTTATGACTTCATTTGATACCACATGGCCTAGAAATGCCACCGAGTCCAACCAAAACTCACATTTGCTAAACTTTGCATACAACTGACGATCTTTGAGGGTCTGAAGCACTATTCTCAAGTGAGCGAAATACTCCTCCTTGCTCCAAGAGTATATAAGGATTTCATCAATGAAGACAATCACGAACATGTCCAAATATGCCTTGAACACCCTGTTCATTAGATCCATAAAAGCTGTAGGGGCATTGATTAGTCCAAAAGCATAACAACAAATTCGTAGTGACCATACCGAGTCTTGAAAGTGGTCTTCGGGATGTCACTCTCCCAAACCCTGAGCTGGTGATACCTAGACCTGAGATCAATCTTGGAAAAACACTGGGCACCCTAAATCTGGTCAAACAAATCATTGATCTTGGGTAAGGGGTACCTTTTCTTGACGGTAACCTTGTTCAACTGCCGATAGTCAATACACATGTGAAGGGAACCATCCTTCTTCCGAACAAATAGTACTGGAGCACCCCATGGAGACTTACTCAGCCTAATAAAGCCCTTATCTAATAGGTCCTTCAACTAATCCTTCAACTCCTTTAGCTCGGCTGAAGACATTCTGTAAGGCGAAATAGATATAGGCTGCGTGTTGAGAAGAAGATCTATATCGAAATCAATCTCTCGCTTGGGAGGGACACCTGCCAAATCATCAGGAAAGACCTTTGGATACTCACGCACTACTAGTACGAACTAGATAGTCGGGGTCTCGGACTCCACATCCTTAACCCTAAGTAGATGGTACAAGCAACCCTTAGAAATCATCTTTCTGGCCTTAAGGTAGGAAATAAATCGACCTACAGGAACAACTAAACTACCCTCCCATTATAACACAGGCTCACTCAGAAATTTGAATTGTACTGATCGGGTCCTACAATTAACTGAAGCATAGGATGCAAATAGCCAATCCATGCTGAGAATAACATCGAAATCAGTCATTGTTAACTCTATCAAGTCTGCTAAGGTGACCTTATGAAGAATTGAGACCGAGAAATCTCTATACACCCGTATAGCTATAACTGAGTCACCTACTGGAGTCGAAACTAAGAAGGGCTCTGATAAGACATCGGGACTGACTCTGAAGCTACTGGCTACATTTGGTGTCAGAAAAGATAGGGTAGCCCCCGGATCTAGCAATGCATATACATCAACATGAAAGACTTAATATACTAGTGACTACATCTGGTGAGGCCTCCTATTCCTGACGAGTGGCTAAGGCATAGAATCTATTCTGGCACTTCCCGACAGTTATGCTAGTGGATGCCCCCTGATGTGCGGTGCGTTGGGGTGGGGCTGCTGAACTAAAATCTGGGCCACGGTCCCCAACTTGATCCTGTCTCGCAGCGGGACAATCTCTGAGAATATGTCTAGGCTTCCCATATCCAAAACACGCTCCTAACCCTGCCAAACACTGGCCTGTGTGCCCTTGGCTGCACCTACGACAAGCTTGAATGCTGGAGTCTGCGGGCCTACTGCTATGACTTGAGCCTGACGCTCACCCTCTCTGATCATATTTGAGCCTTGATGGCACACTTAGTGCTGAAGATGCTTGGGCTGATGATCTCTGGTGGTCTGCTGTCGGTGCCCACCACAGGACCTCTGCTGAGAGAATCTGTGGTCTTCAGTCCTGACCCTCTTGGCCTCCCTCTCCCTCGAATGTGCTGCCTCCATTCGATGAGCGTATAGAACCATACAAGGGAAGTCCATGTCCTTATGGAGCATAGATTTCTTGCAGTCCTTGTCCAAATATCTTGCTATACTATGCACAAATTTTCTCTCTCGCGCCCACTGATCGGCCACTAAATTCGGGGCGTACTTAGATAGGCGTGTGAACTCAAGGGCATACTCCTGAACACATTCATCCTTCCCTGCTTTAGATTCATGAACTTAGCTGCTATTTGTTCGAGCTGTTTCGCACCTACACGCAAGTTCACATGGTCGAACAAGTAGTAAAATGGCTAAAGTAAGCCAAGTATCGATCCCACAGGGACTGAAACAAGGTAATAATCGAATAAAGTGTTAATGCACTCTAACTCTAAAAATGCATACAACAATTCAAAGAAGATTTTAAGAGTTGGTTTCCTAATTTATACTAATCTAAGACAAAATTGTAAAGTGAGTCTGAACTATAGTAATGAGCATGCTGAGGCTAAAACGAACATGCAGGGAAGTTATTGCTCATTAAATCGGTTAATCTTTCCTTCGGTTGCTAGTCAAAATTGTGCTAGAAACTTTTACGTATTCTATCCAACTTAAGAATCATGAACCTTCCCAGCCTACATTTACGTGATAAAGAAATTCATGTTCTAGCCATACAAAACGTTTGTAATTGACTAATACGACTTTCGAATATATTTCTATTTTGAGAGTAAATCAATTCTCAATTTTCCCAAACCAAGACAGAAGTCATATCCTACCAATTCACAACTTTCCAATTTCTTTCTCTTTCAAGATGAAACGGGATTTTTAGATATACATTAATATTGGCCACGCATTAATGCGGTAAGAACAAGAATTGATAGAACAACCATGGAAGAAAAGATGAAAAACCAAAATGATCAACAATTACATTCCACTACAAATGTTCTTAACCTCGGCCAAGAAGTGAATTTGCAGCTCTCATTTGTGGATTAAACATCATCAAATGAGTATAAATCCTACAAACAATTGAAATAAAAAGAAGGAGAAAAGAGATGAGAAAGAACCTAGGATTTTCGTCCTCAATGCACGTAACCCACACGTCCTTGCTCAACTAAGTGGAATAATTAAAAATGAACTTAAGTGTGCTATTTATACTAGTAAGAATTTTCCCGGAATAACAAGCAACGTGTCACACGGAGTGTCGCCGAGCACTACCTCAGGTGACACGACGGAGCTACGCGGACCCTCTCTTGAATCGAGTCCCTCGGCATTTAATCTCGCGTTCCACGGCATACAACCGGGGCTTGGCCGTGCCCACCGGCTCCGACACGAACCCTTATTGGAATTTGATGTTTCGGTAAATATGCCCAACGTTCCACGGAGAGCAGCACGGACCTACAATGGAACTTTGCCAAATTAACTCTTGAGGCGAGAATGCCTCGCGCCCGATGCCGATGTGACACGGCTCTATCGCGGAGCCCCTATTTGTGCTTTCCCTTGGCTTCTTTCCCTTTGCACAAGCATAATTACATTCTATTTCCACCACATGCATCTTAGCTTCCTAAAATTACATTTTCTGCCAAAAACAACACTAATCGTGTTGGTTATTATAAATTCCCATTTTAACTACAAATTACATGAGAATGCACAAATAACGATGGATAAACAAGACGAAATGAAGCATTTGAGTATCACTTGGAGCATAATTACGCCCAAGATCACTTCCCAGCATAAAACTATGTTCATCCTCGAACAATAATCTCACATCTCATGCATTTGAAACCCACGCATAGCTACTTTGGCTCGGCAATTCAAGCTACAGTTATACCGATGATGTTCAAAGCAAATCATTAAGAAAACATGCATAGTCGATCAATACAATGAAATTCACCACATTAGAACTCCTAGACTCAAGAAGCCCAGGCTCTTGATCTCGGCAAACTCATGTCGGTGATCAAGACATCAGAAATGAAATTCAATTCTCGTCAAGCATGTGCCCTCACAACACAAGAGAATTTCCCCTTTTCAATCATATGATCTCAAAACATTACATGCGGGGGCATATGAACACGATTTCGCTCTGTTGTCCCAAGAATTCACATGCATCATTGCATGAACCATAGGCTTGCCTCTAGTGTATTACTCCACTAATATAAGGACGCGTGATGTAAGATCACGTAGGACTTAAGGGGTTGTAATGTAAGCTAAGGAACTAGTAGATCTTTGGAGGCTAACCAATAATAGCAACTAGCATCCTTAAGCGCTTTTCAATACATCACCAACATTATAATTTTTCTTCCTTCATCCTCCCATTCTTGAAGTCTTTATTTATTTTTTGTTCCCATTACTTTAAGCACACCGACTTAATAACAAAGATTAGTTATACATATTTATTTTATTATTTTAGCAAGTGCACCTTTGACCTTTTCTTTACTTTCACCACTTAAGCTTTTCCTTTCTTTTCACAATTCTCACTCCTTAACCTTTGCGGGAAAATTATTTTTTTCTTGAGCGCTTAAGAGTTTGGATCAAATTCACGGGATAATGAAAAGTAGGGGTTAAGCTCGGTTTGTACCTTATCGACAAAAGAAAAAAATAGGGTAAAGGCTCAATGGGGAGCTAACTAGGATGTACATTCAAGGTAGGTATGATAATGGAAAAACTTTCGGTTAAATGAAAGAAATGCCTACATCCTTTCCTACACTAAACCTCCTTCATTTCGTTTCGTACACACACAGTGGGGTTTAGAACTTCACAATAGCATGGAATAACCTCACCTCACCTTACACTCATTGCACATGCTCCTTCAAAGATATATTCTGAGACTCTTCACTCGGCTAATTACAAGAATTCCAAACATTAAGCCTCAATCTCTTTTGATTAGAACTCTACAAACTCAGGTATATCAACATGCTTTTGCATTTGCATTCTTTTCCTGGAATCCACCTTTTGCATTCTAAATATCATATTACAACACGCAACAAAAATTTCGAACCATGAAGTAGCGTACGTTTGGGAAACAAACAAACAAAAAGAAAAATAAAAGCAAGAAAAAAACTACTCTATAAACTACATTTTCCTTAAAGCGGTCTTCATCCATCCATCATAGGAGCCGGTCATTATTTACGACTTTAGTTGATGGGCTATTCTCGGTAAAAGCAGAAAGCAAATGCCGAAACCCAATCATAAAAAAATTCAACAAAAATTTTAAAAATATCGATAATTTTGATAGAAAACAAAAATATTTACACAACCGGTTAACAACAACTCGGCCACGAACACAACGGCTTCATTCATTACAACAGGTTACAATACGCAGCATACGCACAAAATCACGGGGTCACAATTTTTTTCAACGAGGCATAACAACAGACATAAACATAAACAACAACAAAAACAACCGGCACCTAACTACTCCCCTACACTTCATAGAACAACATCCCAGTGTTCACAAAGTCTGACATAGCACAATAGTAGGTGGTGAAACTCACGATCAATCCAAGTATTCAATTTCTTCGTCGAATCTTGTTGCCTCGTACCCCATATTTGAATCGCCCCGCCGTCTTCATCTGACTCAATATGCGAGTCTCACGATTTGTCTCCTCATCGGTGGAGATCGTCATCTGGGGAGCTCCATAAAGCTGGCCCCACTCGGCATAGAGCCCAGAGCATTTTCGCCCGAAGGAGTGATCCAAGTCGGTTTGCCACAACTCATCTTGTTATTCTTTGGCCTCGCCTATGCATAGCCCATGCTTATCGTATCCGAACATACGGGCCATATGCGATCATCCCGAGCATGTCGCTCGGCTAGTGTGTGAGAACTGGCCCATGGTGGTGTTGGGTGCCTTGGTTTTGGTGACATCAGGCACCTATCCATCTACGGGATGTAGTGGGCCTCTTCCTCGATATCAAGGCCCCTCAGAAGCATTAATTGACAAACCACCAAACTAGTACCTATGCCCTTGATGTAGTCGGGCTCTCTTCATAGTGGAGATGATCACTTAGCCCCAACATTTATCTCCGGCACTTTCATCGGGGGGCATAAATAGGCGGACACGATCGGTGACATCGTCATGCACCCGGAATGACGAGGATCACACAATTTTAAGCCAAATCTGGCTTCCCTGTTCATTTGAGAGTAGGGCGGTGTCGTGGTAGCCCCTCTCTCCTTATGCTGCTCCACCCGCCGGCTGTCGAACGGGCTCCACCACGAGTGCATCGATATCCGCATAGGTGGAGTTATGTTGGCTTCTTAGGAGCACATGGGAGTCTGTGTCCCGTGACCCTAATATGGCATTCAAGTGATAGGGCTCAAAGGTGACAACCTACACCCTTATCTTGACGGTATGACTATGGAGTGTCGGGTTCCGGTTGGCGTAGAACTCCTAAATCGAGATGGAGATTGCACTCCTTGGGCTCTTCAAAGATATGAAGTTCATCAGACGAGTGTCAATCGGTGTACGATTACAGGGAATTCTGTGCCAACGGCTCCCACGCAATGTGCTCAGGAGTATTTGTTCTCCTTGTGCTTAGCGTACCATTTCTTCCCTTAGATGAGTCACCCCATCGGGTTCCAGTATTGATAGCGTTGACGCGCGGAACCACGTGGTCTTCTTTAGGGCTAGCATTCCCGATCTAATTCACTCTTTCTATCGGTGCCCGATGTAGATGCGCGCTTACCCTTGTCCTGCACGCTCGACATCATTCTGTCAAATCAAACGAGCTAGGTCGATGTTATTCTGAGTCAACAATTAACTTCTACTAAGGTTGGGTGAGTTAGCCACCCCACACTTAGTCTTTAGCCAAAATTAAAACAATTAGGCAAGACAATCATTCTTTTCAAATTTTTACAATCAACATGCCTCGTGCATTCAAATAAATCGATGGAATAATTACTATGTACTACTCAGACTTCGTACAGCTAATCACAATATCACTATCGATTCCATTACATCACATGCCTTAGCCAAAAATTTCTTCAACAATAACCTATGCAATTCACCACTTTTCATTTTCCGAAAATCCCTTGTTTATTTAGCATATTCAACATTAATCACAACATAAAATAAATCCAACATGCACAACCCAAAATATTTCACATTTCAACCCAATTTTGTTTCTTCCTATTCACATACCAAACCTAGACCAATTTCGCAAAAATTCAATCAAACATGTATTTATCGAGTTCATGTCCACACGTACTACGAACATCAATCAACAACAACTTAAATGAATTCAAGCTCAATTTCCACTTAGGGCAGGTTTACTCACCTCCTTATGCTCAAAAATTTGAAAATTTAAGCAAAAATTGAAAATTTAAGCAAAAATTGAGAGATTGGATTCAAGAACATACCTTTATTCCAATGAACACAAAAGAAAAGTTGAAGAAACCGATTCTATGTCCGTGTCACGTTGTGGAAGGAGAGAGATTTTTAGGGGTTTGTCGCGGAGGAGTGGGAAATGGGAAGAATTGAGGGGATTTCGGGGTTAAAAATAGGTGTTTCGCATGGAGTTGCAGATGACCCGGTGTGACAGCGCGAATAACACTCAACGTGTCATGGAGTGTAGCGCGGAGGCCCTCCTCCCGTGACACGGAGCCATCGCGTAGGCTCACTATTTTGCCACTTTTATTTTCTCACCTCAATTTTCCTTTGCTATCCTTTGCATTTTGCCCTCAGTTCTACGAAATTCATCTCACAACAAGAAATTGCTTAGAATTCATAGGTTTCAACACAAACACAAAAAATTTATGTTTTGTTTTCTATTTTCTATTTTTGTTTTTCTTTTTTTCTAACTAATTCTACTCATATATTACAACAATTTCACCGGGTAGCCTCCCTTGCGGCGCCTGGTTTTACCGTCGCGGTTCGACGTCATTAAAGCTTAGTCATCCTTTGATGCGGACGTCTTCTTAGAATAACGTCACGACCCACATCCTGCCCACCATTTTGCCCATTAGGCGAACGTGGCATTTTGATGTTCTTGCCACACCTCTAGTTTTGGGGCGTCCTCAATCGGTGGTTTTCCAATTGGATCTCGCGAATCAACAATCGAACATGCTGCTTGATTAAGCCAGTGGTCTTGAAAGTTCCTCATATACGGCCGGAAGCTTATTGTGTACACGTCAAATACCTCCACCTTGTCGTGTGCCCGCATAGTTAACTGCCCTACGGCTACACATCAATCAAAACTTTCCCGGTTGCTAAGAAAGAAGGACGTCCCAAAAGAAATGGGACTTCACATCCGGCTCAAATCAACACAACAAAATCTACTGGGAAGATCGGGAGCCCACTTGCACCAGCACATCCTCACAATACCATGCGAAAATTTTGGCCAAAGAACGATTTGCTAACTACAAGATCGCGCGTAGTTGGTCTAGGACTGCCCAACCCCAACTTTTTGAATACCGATGTCGGCATCAAATTAATGCTCACTCCCAAATCGCATAGTGTGAGCTTGGATACTTTGCCCAATTGTAATTTGAGATTGTAAAGCTCCCGGGGTCCTTGAGCTTTGTGGGCAGCTTTGATGCATGTCAGAAATTGCACTCCTCGGTAGGCGCCACCGTAGCGTACTCCATCAACTTTGCTTTTTTCGCCACGATGTCCTTGATATACTTCGCGTACTTCGGCCTCCACATAAAACATCAACAAGAGGTAAATTAATGTGTACTGTTTAAACACCTCTGTGAACTTTTTGAAACACTCTTCCTCCTTGTGTTTCTTTAATCTTTGAGAGCGGTGGTGGTGAGGTCTTCTCATTTCGGCTTCCTTCTTCTTCCCCTCTCATCATCATGTTACTCTCATTTCTCCCACGCTCCCGACTTGGTGGTCTTTATGGTTCAACCTCCTTGAGTTATGTAAACCACTTTCTTGTGAATCCTTTGCATTTTACTTGCTGGATTAGGAGTTAGTGTCACTTTCGGTAGTCCTCCTCTCGGCTTGGTGTTTTGTCTAGCTAGTTGCCCCAAGCGGGTACTCCAACACCTTTGTAGCTAATTGATTGTTCTTTACATCGAGCGCCAATTTGACATAGTCGGCTTTGCAATTAAGCTTGGTTAGCTATCATCGTTTTGAACATTTCCTCAATCTTTGGGTGATGGTGGTGGAGGAGGTGCATTGTTGCCCGGCTTATTGAGACGTGGTTACGCTTCCCTCCTTGATATCTCTGCGCCCCACGACTCGAACTCTTCCCTTGATAAGAACATTACTACTGGAGAAATTTGGATGATTCCTCCAGGTAGAGTTGTAGTTGTTGCCATGTTGACATTGATTATTTCTCTGAACATTACCAACAAAGTTCTCTGAATCTGGATTTGCACCTGACTTTTCAGTGGTGTTATTACTACGCATACTTCACACCAAATGTCTTGTTGCACTACATTCTTGGGGCATGAGATTGATTCAAGCTCATATTGCTGAAGTGGGTGTTGAGTTGATTACATGCTTGCGGCTATACGTGCGGCGATGTTGCCAAAAAACCATCCACTTCCAAGACTCTGCCAGCTTTCCTTGTTCCTCCTCTTGAAGAGTTCACATTCCACTCTGGATTTCCCTGCGAAATACGATTTAACAAAGTATACAGCTCCTCATAAGTGTTTTCTAATGCTTGTCCCCGAAATTTCTTAGTCCACAGCAATTTTGAGTGGGGTTCCAAACCCTCATGAAAGTATGCACCGACACATCATTGGGCCGATGATGATGAGGGCCAATCTGTAACATAGATTTGAATCTTTCCCATGCTTAATATAGATTCTCCCCCTCTCTTTGTTTTAAACTTAGAATCTGACTTCTAAGTCTTTATTTGTTTTTACCGGATGGAAGAAGCGAAGTATCAAAAATTTTCTTGCAAGATCATCCCAAGTGGTGATGGAATTAGGTGGCTCGGTTTTTAACCACCTCTTTGCTTCTCCCAAGAGTGAAAATAGAACAATGTAAGCCTGACATGTCGGATGATACTCCGGTGGGGATGTAAGTGCTACTTATCTCCAAAAAGTTTTAGGGGGATATTTATTGCGGATCCTCGTGGGGGAGACTTTTGTGAATTGCCCTGCTAGTGTGCGGCAATTGCACCATATTACATTTCGCTTAAACCTCCCTCGGCTCGGGTTTGCGAGAATGCTTGATGCGTTGTTAGCATGTGGGATTGCCACTTCGCGAACCGGCTGCTTCCATTTCCTCCCGGGGCACTAACACTTTTGCCCTTACAAGTGGTGAATTACGTGGTTGCTCGAGTTATGCAATGCAGTGGCTGCGGCTTTCTCTCTAGAGCTTCTCTCCTTTGACGATGGAATTGTCTTTCGCTCTAAGTATGAATCCACCCCGGCTCCTTGTCTCTGCCGAGTGTTCAACGAGAATTCAATATCTGCAAAGGACAGGCTAAGATCAAGTTGCGGCACTATGTGGAAATCATAAACTAACACTTAAAAACAATTTTACCAATTGTCGGTCTAGGCAACGGCACCAAAAACATGTTCGGGCTGTTTTGCACCTACACGCAAGTGCACGTGGTCAAACAAGTAATAAAATGGCTAAGTAAGCCATGCTCCGATCCCACCGAGGGGGTGAACCAAGGTAATATTCGAATTAAGTGTTAATGCACTCTAACTCTAAAAATACGGAGACAATAATTTAAAGAAGATTTTTGAGAGTTGGTTTCTAATTTATACTAATCTAAGACAAAATTGTAAAGTTAGTGTGAACTATAAATGTGGGCATGCGAGGCTAAAACGAACATGCGGGGAAGTAATACTATCGATACAAATCGGTTAATCTTTCCTTCGGTTGCTAGTCAAGAATTATTTCCCATGAATAGAAACTTTTATATTCTACCCAACTTAAGAATCATGAACCTTCAACCTACTTTACGCGATAAAGAAATTCATGTTCTAGCCATACAAAACCGATTTCGTAATTGACTAATATGACTTTTAGATATATTTCTATTACGAAGGTAAATCAGTCTCAATTTTCCCAAACCAAGAAGAGATCATATCCCTACCAATTCACAATTTTCCAATTTCTTTCTCTTTCAAGATGAAACGGATTTTAGATATACATTAATATTGGTCAAGTAATGCATTAAGAACAAGAATTGATAGAACAACCATGAAAGAAAGATGAAAAACCAAAATGATCAACAATTACATTCCACTACAAATGTTCTTAACCTCGGCAAGAAGTGAATTTAGCCACTCATTTGTGGATTAAACATCATCAATAGTATAAATCATACAAACAATTGAAATAAAGGAGAAAGAGATAGAGAAGAACCTAGGATTTTCGTCCCTCAGCACTGTAACCCACGTCTTGCTCAACTAAGTCATAATAATTAAAAATGAACCTAAGTGTGCTATTTATACTAGGTAAGGAGTTTCAGGAATAACAAGCAACGTGTCACGGAGTGCATCGCGAACCTTTGCCTCCAGTGAAACGGGCGCGCGGACCCTCTTTGGAATCAGGTCCCTCAGCATTTAATCCAGCGTGCCACGGCATGCAACGCGGGGCTTGGCTAATGTGCCACGCCTTTCAGAGCGCGAACCCTTACTAAACTTATGATATTTCGAGTAAATATGCCCAACGTGCCCACGAAGAGAGCGGACCTACATTGGAACTTTGACAAGTGCTCAGCTGAGCGGAATGCTACCGCGATGGCAGCGTGTACGGCTCCATCGGAGCCCCTATATTGCTGCTTTCCCTTAGCTTTTCCCTTTGCCAGGAGTCATTCCCTATTTCCACCAACATGCATCTTAGCTTCCTAAAATTACATTTTTCTGCAAAACAACACTAATCATGTTGGTTAGTATAAATTCACATTTTAACTACAAATTACATGAGAATGCACAAATAACGATGGATAAACAAGACGAGATAAGCATTTGAGCCTTGCTTGGGCATATAATTCTGCCCAAGATCGGTTATATTTCTCATTTGATTCGGGTAAGAAACTTGGAAAGTGAGCATGTGACTCTCGGCCGGTTTCTATTGCAAATGAGTTCCTGAATACTAGAGGAATTTCTTGGAATTCCTCCTGAAAGGAGATAGATTTTACTATTGATTTTACTTCCGGGCACTCGGCGATATCCATACCTCTGGATGGCCCCAATAGAACTAAAGAAATTAAAGGAGTAGTTGATAGATTTTCTCAAGAAAGGTCTTATATAGGCCTAATGTATCATCGTGGGATGCATCGGTGTTGTTTGTGCGAAAGAAAGATGGGTTGTTGAGAATATGCATTGATTATAGGTAGTTGAACAAGGTAACCATTAAGATTAAATATTTGCTTCTAGGTTGATGACTTGTTTGATAAGTTACGAGGGGTTCAGATGCTTTTCAAAGATTGATTTGAGATCTAGGTACGATCAGTTATGGATTAGGGAGGTTGATATCCCTAAGACCGCCTTTAGAATGAAATATGGCCATTATGAGTTTTTTATTGATGTCATTTGGTGACTAATGCTGACAACTTTTGTGGACACGATGAATCGGGTGTTTAGGCCTATTCTTGACATATTTATGATCGTCTTCATTGATGATATTCTAGTTTACTAGTGATCGGGGGCGAGAGCATGCGAGATCATTTAAAGTAGTATTGTACACTCTCCAAGAGCACGGGTTATACACTAAATTTTCTAAATGTGAGTTTGACTAACATACGTAGATTTTTCTTGGCCATGTGATTACGAGTGAAGGTATAAAAGGTGGATGGCCAAAAATAGAAGGCTGTGAAGAAGCTTGTCCTGAACCTAGAATCATAGAGAGGTTCATAGCTTTTAAGGGTTATGAGGTTATTATCAGATTTGTGGAAGGTTTTCTTTACTATCTCTGCGCCATTGTCAAAGTTGACACATAAAGCAGCTAAGTTTAAGTGAATAGAGGCATGCGAGTAGAGTTTTTAGGAGTTGAAGGATAGGCTGACCTCAGCACCTGTCTAACTCTTCAGAGGGTGTGAGGTTATGTGGTGTATTGTGATGCTTTGAGAGTTAGGCTAGGTTGTGTTACGTGCAGCACGGAAGGTTGTGCTTATGCCTCTTGGCCGGTTAAAGCACGCGAGCAAATTATCCTACTCATGATCTTGAGTTGTTTGGAGTGGTATTTACATTGAAGATTTGGCGCACTAACATATAGGGTACATGTTTGTATTTTCAAGATCATAAGAGCCTCAGAGTACTTGTTTTAGAAGAAAGTGTTGAATTTGAGGTAAAGAAGATGTTTAGAGTTAGTAAAAGATTATGATGTAAGTATCTTGTATCATCGAGGAAAGGCAAATATTGTAGTTGATGCTAAATCGCAAATCTATGGGTAGCTTGAGTCACATTTAGGTTGATAAGTTGAAATGAAGACTCTACAACGGTTGGCTGACTTACAAATTCGATTATTGGATGCGGAGATAGGGGTATTATTCTCCTAAACATAATAAATTCGTCCTTGGTAGCGGAAGTTAAGCAACGACAATATGATAATGTAGAGTTAGTCTTGCGAGAGATACTGTAGCAAAGAAAGAACCTATTTGATTACGGACTCGATGGAGTTCTTAGATACTAGGGTCACTCATGTGTGCCTGTTTGAGCCAAGTTTGGAGTACAGATTATGAATGAAGCTCATTACTCTCGATATTAGAGTACACCCGGAGTTCCAAAAAGATGTATCATGACCTAATGCGGCAATATTGGTGGAATGGCATGAAAAAGGACATCACGAGATCTTGTGACTCGGTTTCCTAATTGCCAATAGGTGAAGGTTGAGCACCGAGGCTTAGAAGGTCTAATACGGGATATAGAAATTCCAGCATAGAAATGGGAGGTGTTAGCCATGGATTATATTATAGGATTGCATGACAAGAAGGAAGTGTGATTATACGGGTAATAGTTCCTCCTCTTGAGCGATCCGTATTCCACTCTAGTTTCCCTGCGAGAAATACGGTTTAACAAAGTATACAACTCCTAATAAGTCTTTTCTAATGCTTGTCCCCTAAATTTGTTGAGTCTAGAAATTTTTTTGTGTGGGTTCCAAATCCTCTATGAAAGTATTCACCAACACATCATTGAATTCATTGATGAGGACAATCCCGTAACATAGATTTGAATCTTTCCAAACGTCACAGTTACTCCCCCTCTCTTTGTTTAAAACTTAGAATCGACTTCTAAGTCTTTACGTTTGTTTCTCGGATGGAAAAAGCCAGTATCAAAAATTTACTTCTTGCAAGATCATCCCAAGTGGTGATGGAATTAGGTGGCTCGGCTTTTAACCACCTCTTTACTTCTCCCGAGTGAAAATGGGAACAATGTAAGCACGATGTAATGGGATGATACTCGAGAGGCGGGATGTAAGTGTCACTTATCTCCAAAACGTTTTGGAGATGTTGTTACTGTAATGGAGATCCTCGTGGGGGAGACATGAATTACTTAGTGTGCGGCAATTGCACATAATGCAGTTTGACTCAAACCTCCCTCTTAGCTCGGAGTTTGCCGGAAATGCTTGATGTAACCATTTGTTAGCATGTGGGATTGCCACTTGTGGCCCGGCCCTAGCTTCCATTTCCTCGGGCACTAACAACGCCCCGCCCATAAGTGGTGGATTACGCTGGTTGCTCCGAGTTGTCTATGCGAGCAGGCGGCTTCTCTAAGGCTTCTCTCCTTTGACGATGGAATTGTCTTTTAGGCTCCTAAGTATGAGTCCACCGGCTCCTTGTCTCTTGCTAGTGTTCAACGAATTCAATATCTGCAAAAGACGGGCTAAGATCAAGTTGTCGACACTAATATAGAAATCATAAGCTAACACTTAAGAAAACAATTTTACCAATTGCCAGTCCACAGCAACGCGCCAAAAACTTGTTAATTTGTTTCACACCTACACGCAAGTGCACATGGTCAAACAAGTAGTAAAATGGCTAAAGTAAGCCAAGTATCGATCCCACAGAGAATTTGAACCAAGGTAATATCAAATTAAGTGTTAATGCACTCTAACTCTAAAAATGCAGACAACAACTTAAAGAAGATTTTGAGGATTGGTTTCCTAATTTAAATTAATCTAAGACAAAATTGTAAGTAGTCGAACTATAGTAATGAGCATAATGAGGCTGAAACGAACATGCGGGAAGTAATTTATTGATACAAATCGGTTAATCTTTCCTTGTTGCTAGTCGAAATTATTACCTATGAATAGAAACTTTATTCCTACCCACAAGAATCATGAACCTTCAACCTACTTTTACGCTGACAAAGAAATTCATGTTCTAGCCATACAAAATAGATTTCGTAATTGATTAATACGACTTTCAGATATATTTCTATTTTGAAGGTAAATCAATTCTCAATTTTCCCAAACCAAGAAGAGATCATATCCTACCAATTCACAACTTTCCAATTTCTTTCACTTTCAAGATGAAAGCGGATTTTTAGATATACATTAATATTGGCCAAGCGTTAATACGGTAAGAACAAGAATTGATAAAACAACCATGGAAAAAAGATGAAAAACCAAAATGATCAACAATTACATTCCACTACAAATGTTCTTAACCTCGGCAAAAGTGAATTTAGCCACTCATTTGTGGATTAAACATCATCAAATGAGTATAAATCTACAAACAATTGAAATAAAGGAGAAAGAGATGAGAAAGAACCACAAGTTTTCGTCCACTCAAGCTACTTTTTGTAACCCACGTCCTTGCTCAACTAAGTTAGAATAATTAAAAATGAACCTAAGTGTGCTATTTATACAAGTGGGAATTTTTCCCCGGAATAACACAAGCAACGTGTCACGGAGTGCATCGCGAGCAACGCACCGTGACACGGGCTACGCGAGACCCTCTCTGGAATCGGGTCCCTCGGCATTTAATCCTCGGCATGCCACGACATGCCTTGAGGGCTTGGCCAACGTGCCACGGCTCAGAAACCCAGCGAACCCTTACTAGAATTTGATGTTCCATGTAAGTATGCCCAACGTGCCATGGAGGCAAGCGCGGACCTACCTTGGAACTTTGCAAATTAACTCAACTAGGCGAGAATGCCTCCGCGATGTTCGTGGGCAAAATAGCATGTCCAAGTGATACTTTATAACTTAGTTTTACCTTGTTTATCTAATTAATTATATATATTTTCATGTAATTTTATATAAGAAATGTGAATATAGGTGCTAACCAACATGATTAGTCACTTGTTTGTAGGTTTCAATGATTTTGAGGAATAATTTATAAGTTGCGGTAGTAGAGGAATGGAGTCGGAAGCAACGGCGAGTCGGCGAGGGTAGCCCATGGCAGGCGCGCGCCGGCGGCGTGCCTGCTTGTGCGTGTCTTGCAGCGCCCGGCGGCTAGTGCCACGCCTATGCCGAGCAGCGAGAAGACGCGGCAGGCGGGAAAAGAGCACCAACGCGCCAGCAACGTGCCACGGCCACCATCCACTGCGACGAGAGAGTGTCATCGTGCTGCCCGAGCAGCGTGATACGCGCGTTAGCAAGGAGCTGCCTAGGGTCAATTTTTGGGCATTTTCGAGCCTCCGCGTTTGGGCCGTGTCACGGAAGCGGTGCTCAGGAATGCACTCCGTGACACGTTGCACTATTATTAATGAAAAATTCCTACTAGTATAATAGCACACCTAGGTTCATTTTTAGATATTCGACTTGGTGGAGCAAGAGCGTGGGTCCGGGCGAGTTGAGGGACGAAAATCTTAGGGTTTTTCTCTATCTCTTTCTCCTTTCTTTCAATTTTTTGTATGATTTATACTCATTTGATTATGTTTAATCCACAAATGAAAAATAACTAATTCACTTTCTTGCTGAGTTAAGAACAATTAGCTATTGAAATGTGATTGTTGATCATTTGATTTCTCATCTTTTCTTCCATGGTTTTCTATTAATTCTTGTTCTTGCTACATTAATATTTGGCCAATGATATGTATATCTAAAAAGTCGGTTTCACTAAACACGAAATTGGAAAGTTGTGAATTACTCGGATATGATCTTTACTTAGTTTGGGAAAATTGAGTGATTTATTCAGGAACAATATACTGTCGCATTGATCAATTACGGAATTGGTTGCCAGCAGGGCTGGGCATGAATAATGTATCACGAATGTAGATGAAGGTTCATGATTAAGATGGAGATAACTCTGAAGTTTATCCATAGGCAATAATTACGACTAACAACCGGAAGAAAGATTAACCACTTGTATCGATAATTTATTTCTCTACATGTTCGTTTTAGCCTAAGCATGCTCACATTCTAGTTCGAGACTCAAATTATACATTCATTTTTGAGCTTAGTATAAATTTGGAAACAAATATAAACGTTTCTTCACATTATTATGCACATTTTAGAGTTATAGTTTATTGAAACTTGAGTAGTTTATGCTACCGTAGTCCAGTCGCTGTGGGAACGATACTTAGCTTACTTGAGACATTTACTACTTGTTCGACCACGTGAACTTACGTGTAGTCTCCGGACCACTTAGAACAAGTTTTGGCGCGCGTTCTTAGGGGGCCAACAGTGGAAAATTTTTCTTGAGTGTTAGTTTACAATTTGTAGATAAGTGTTGACAACTTGGTCTTAAATTTTTGGTTTAAAATTCTTTTTTTAGTTTTTGGATACCCTTCTTGACATGACATCGTGGAACATAAATGGTTTTAATGGTGAATACTCATATTTTGTGAATCTTTTCGAATTTCGGAGGACACCACTTGTGGCAACAACGTAACCGTGCAACATATGTGGTGGCCAAGATGGCCATTAGGATGGCTGTCGGAATGCATACTCCCATCCCCGAGCCCTACTATGATCATACGTTGATTTGATGAATATAGGCATGCTGAAAACGGGGACTTGGGACGCCAAGCAGAATAGAAGACATCTTTGGCTAACTCCTTGAGCAATCGAAGCAATGAAGGGCCTTAATGGCAACATTGATAGTTCGGGAAAGAGGAGAATGAAGAGGCTCTAAAAAGGATGAACATTAAATTCACAGAGATGATTCTTGAGGCTGAAGCTTGTGATAATTGCAGGTAACAATTGTAGGCGATATTCAGAGGAACTACGAGGAAGACAAGGGTGAATTTTCAGATGGCTTGGAGCATTTAGAACCTCTTGAGTGTCCCCGTGATGAGCTCACACTTATGGAGAATTCATTCGGGGAAGAAGAGATGAAGTATACCCCATTGGACACTAATGGAGAGATAGATGTTGATGCGGAGAAGAGATATACAATGGGGAGGTCAATCACAATGCAGTTTCAGAATCAAGGTGCATTGGACCCCACTCGAAGCATTTTCTACCTTGAGTTTGGTTGACGACATAGAAATAGAGTCTTCCAAGCTTATAAATGTCGAGAGGAGGACCAAGCCCCATATATTACGTAATTTGCTGAAGTTCAATAGACAAATGACTTCACTTACGTAAGGGCCAATGCGTCAAAGCGACATCTCTTTGCTTGGTCACGACACTTTTTCACCACCACCCCTAGATCATAAAAGGAAAGCGGTGGCGTAATACGTCGTGCGCGACGTAAAATTAGGCGCGGGAAGACGGCAAGGGTACCATGGGTACCATTTTAATTTCTTGCATTAGAGTTGATTTTATTTATTTTTCATCCTTTGTTGTTTTGGTGGAAGGTTAGCACGAGATGGAAGTCGAGTACCCTTGGAGAAGGAAGCTAACAAGCATGGAGAAAGAGAATGCTAAAATCACAGTAGGCAATTTCTAGATGCTACAACATGTACAAACAAGACATTTTAGCTCACCTCTCATGTCAATCAAGAATCCTAATGGAGTTTCCTCTGACTATACATTCACAAATCATATTGAATGACATTTTCATTATTAAGCCCTTAAAATCATTTTGAGTCAAATTAAAAAGAGTATATTATTGTCTCTCATGGACTTCGTACTTATGCATTCATCACTTATGCATTGAAGATGACTACTTTTATTGACTCTAGCATACCAGCTAAACAGAGAATGTCAACAAGTACACAAGTGAATGATCTATGGATCAATCCTTAAAGATAAAAAAATCATGACAAATTTGTCTTAAGACAATACTGATCCATCTATCATATGCAATGGTCACTATTCTAAAACGACAATGAATCCTAAAATGAAAAAATTTTCCGATACAAAGGACTCCCTTTTGAAAAGAATCGAGGCCATAAGAAATATCAAAGGGTGGGTGATGTATGCCAATTTTCAAAATTTTAAAACAAAACTTAATGACATTCTCACCCTTGACCAACAACATTTAGAATCTAAAATTTATCTAACAAAAACTAACCAACTCTAACAGTTCAACTACGGAGACAAACGAATATCCAACATCACAAGGCACCCAAGTCAACAACATCATCAATACTAACTATTACAAACCGGGTCTAAAAAATCATAGAGCTACTACCACGAGTGACAACTCATGCTACAACTATAAATTTAGCAAAGATAGTACACCAACTGCTTTCCTCTACCCCACACTTAAAAGAGTGCACTATCACCAATGCACAAGCAAATATAATAAGTACGTAGAGAGAAAGGACTTCCTGGGATACATGAAAAATCATCGTCATTATCGGATTGTAATCTGATCCTCATCACTATCATCATCGCCATCAGCTTGAATGGCACAGTAGTAACATCATCCTCCTACATTATGTCCAAATCATCAACTCCGTCAGTCAGCACCGTGGCGCTATCATCATCCAAAGGCTCCTCAAAGAAAGTTTGGGCCTACTCGGTACATCAACATAGCACTCTCCATGAGTGGGTACCTCACTTCAAGGGCCATCTCCTCGTCGGTTGTAGGTCAGCCTCCCGGCCTTAGGCACCAAATGTAGCATCCCAAATATGCGACCATGCGGCTTTCATCACGAGCCTTACAATCAGCTATAGTAAGAAGTGGAGTTGAGGAAGTGATTGTCTCCTTCACATTTTGACATCGATCATCTTACCTTCCGGAGTGCCTTGCTAAGAGGTAAACGAAGGTCGACTTCTTCTTCCTCAATGCCCCCCCTCGAAAAAACTAGGTCAAGAGACTACCACAACAATATTTCCACCTACAGTTGCCCTTAGATCTCCTTATATTGTCTTAAAGCACCGCACCAAAAATTGATTGGTATCCATTTCATAAGCATGTATACAAGCACAACTGCTCCTCTAGCGATGTCCTTCATGTGTGTCCTAGGGAGAAGTACGACACAAACTATCTTCACCCAAACTTTCACCTCCTTGTTCAAGTAGGAGAATGCAAGTATGGAGTGAGTGCCCTTATAGTCCCTTGCCCGATGGGATGAGTGCTCGGCACATGAGTGTGATGGATATCACGGTAAAGCTACAATAAAGATAAAGTACTCTGAAGGGTCTACCTCAGATGTGCTAAGAAAAGCATTGGTCCTTTTGTAAGTGAACTGCACCACTTGACCCCTTATCTTCACTTTGGTGCTTTCTCAAAATGTCGTGTCCCAATTTTCATAGAACTCCCTAAAAAATGTGAGTTTCACTCCTCGCTCAAAAAAGATGTATCCAACTCCCAACTCACGGATCTTGTCCTAGATGGTCGGGAAGGCTGAGGGTGCAAGGCAACCCTCATCTATCTACTTCTCGAGGAACATACTTGGCCTCCTTTTGTGTGTTGAATCATGTAACTCCATGAGGTTCTACAACTTTTTCTCCAAATCTTCTAGCAGGGTCAGCCTTGGCTGCTGATGAACTAGCTCCTTTGGGCCTTTTTGAAGCCTCTTGAGGCTTGGGTTGCCGATCACCACTACCTTTCCCTTTGATTCCATAACTCCTGTCCTTAAGAACTTTTGCAAAATTAGTTCATGAACAACAAAGCTAACGAATAAAGTGTCAAAGATATAAAATTGACCCCATTACTTAATTTGCTAGCATACTTGTGAGACTTGTCCAACGGGGTACTCAAGACTTCCCCATCTTCATCTAATCTCAATAATACTAATTTATTAACCAACTCTAACTACAACCAAGTTCATGAATTTTTTCAACTCTCCTCACTTTTAACTCTTCAAGAATGCCTTACTTTGGCCTCTCTCACCTTTCCTTCTTCGATTCATAATTCAAGTAATTCATATATGGAAGTAGATACATTTAATTCATTCAATATCCCAATAAATAATTTAATGCCATCCATAATGAATTAATCATGAATTTCAACAACTCAAGAATTATTCACATTGAAGAATTCAATAACCATGTACTTTCTCTCTCTACAATCAATGCATCTACCCACCAAATTCAAGAGTTTCAATTCACCATACTCATTCATTCCAACAACTTCCAATCACTATATTCAATAAAGAAATATGTTACCGAACAAAGATAACACATTATCGCGGAAGAATTTAAGAAATTAAACCTTATGAGACCCACAATATGAAACTTAAGTTTTCACCAACCATGGTGAGTTGGGTCTTTAATCTTCAGGGAAGAAAGTGTGGGAGCATGCTTTTAACTTTACATGAACTAGAGAGAATAGAGATAATTACTTGAGTTGAATATATGAGCTTCACCAAACCTTGGAGAAGACAACAATGGAGGAAGAGGGGAGGGAGTTACGACTTAGAGGAGAGAGAAAAGAGAATTTTGGCTTTTTTGTTTTTCAACTTTTTAATGAAAAAGGATGAATGAGATTTTAAATAAAGGTGTGGGGGTGAGTTTTTGATAATTTTAAGGTCTTTGGGTAAATATTGTTAATTGACCAAAAACTTTAAGACCAAAATGCCCCTAGAATTTTGGGGGACTAGGGATGGCGTAGTGCACCACCCATAACACCAACTAGGCAATTTTTTTTTTACGGAGTTTTAACACCGCGTAGGCTCTTTTTATCATTTTCCCAACTCTTTGCCTCAAATCTCTGTTCATCTCTACAATACAGTGAAAATGTAAAAAAATTAGAAATATGAAGTTTCCCACCAAGTACCTTATTTATAGTCGTGACACGACATTCATAGGTTGCCTCCCATTTAGCGCCTAATATAACACTATGGAACATCTATGGTCACTTTCACTCCTTCATCAGTGAAATAGTGACCAAACTAACGATACGATAAACTCTAATGTAGCCCACACCGCTCAACTAGCGGTGCATCCTCCAAGTTATCTTGTCGGCTGCTTGTGTATTCCACATAGTGAGAAGGCATCCTTGTTTCTCTAAACACCTCAAAAACCACCTCTTGACCATCCACCCTTATAGGTAACTTGCCAATCTTTACCTATATAGCGGCATCAATTGTGGATTAAAAATCCTCTTTCTAAATGAGGAAGCTGGCACTGTCTGCTTTGTAATCCGGGATTATGAAGTCCACCGGTAGGAGTGAAAGGTCCCGGCTTTATCAAGAATTCCTCTATTATTCCATCGGGATAGGCATTAGATCTGCAAGCTGCAAAGTCACTATGGTAGGTCATGTTCACCTAATCCCATAATTCTGAACGAGGGAATGCGGGCATCAAGTTAATGCTTGAACCCAAGTCACACAATGCGAGAACCTACTTCCTTATCTCCAATCACCATTGGAAGGGTAGGCTCAGAGGTCTTTTACTTTAGGAATTTTGTTTTGAACCAGCGCACTCTTTGAGAACGATTTTAAACTCTATTAACCTCCTCTTGTTTGCCACAATGTTCTTCGGTACTTAGCATAGTTTGGAACTTCTGCAAAAGAAAAGCCGGTAGTAAGTTAACATGTACTTGTTTTAACACATCAAGAAATTTTTGGTCAGTGAGTCCTCCTTATGCTTCTTGAACTTTTATGGAAATGGGGGAAGTGGTCGGCTACTACAACTTTGGTTTTGAGTTGTTGGCTCACCGATCTCACTCTTGGACTTCACAACACCGCTCATTATCAAACTTCTTTATAAGGGATCAACTCACCTATCTCTATACCATTTCCCAAAGAGATTGTGCTCACATTTTCCTTAGGGTTCTTCTCGGTGTTATAGAAGTTCCCTTTCGGCCTATTAAATGCATTGTACGGCAATTTACCCATATGCCTCTCAAGATCATGGATGGACTTTTGCATGTCATTCAACTTTGAGTCTATTGCATCATCCATTACTTCATTGTCTCCTCAAAGAGAACTTCTCAAGTGCTAGCCGAGGCCTTGGATAATTATTTTGGGGCCTTTAGAAGTTCTGATTCCCTACCCATGAGGGATTGGCTGCGTGCGATACCCCAGTTATTAGGCCATTACTTGCAAAACCTCCACCGACCATGTTTTCCCATAAAATATCTGAGATTCGTGGTTAAGTGGACAACACGAATATACATGACCTTCTCCACATGCTTCACATGATGATGGTGGAGATTGAATCTAATATACGATGTACTTGGCTTCTGTTTGGTGTGGTTACATGCTTGCGAATCACATTACAGTGGCTAATGTCTTCTACGATTTATGCAACGCCATCTACCTCGAGCTTCTAATACCTTAGGCGATATGAAACCTCTACAGTCTTGATAATCGACTCCCCACGACATGAGGTTTAAAGAGCCTCAATTTCATCATAGCTCTTTTGGGCAAGATGCGTGCTTGTGCATTAACGTGAAGCAAAATCTTTTACTCGGGCTTCGGGCCCTCTATAAGTTGTGCCCAATTATCTCGCAGGCTACATATGAATGCGAATGATATCTCAAAATAGCCCTTGTATTTGTTACCATGCACGAGCTAGATTTCACCATCATTTTACACAAATGATGTCTTTGGGGAGAATACAACACTTTCGAAATTTAAAACAGGGAAAATAATATGGACTTAGGTTTGTTTATATGGATATGAGGTGCTTTTACTTTGTTTATGGTAAAATAGGTGTTGGAGTGAAAATGTTAAAGATGCATAAAAATGTAGATTTTGGGCCAAATACGGATCTCAGTACGAGTTGTACCAAGATTATACATTTGTACTAAGACTAGTGGAAAATTCTAGAAAATTTGTACAAGGAAAAGGCAAAATACATTTGTCATTGTGATCAATTACTATCCTAGTATGAGCCATAACTTGAGTCATAGAAAACATCGAGAGAAATTTGCATAGTTGAAATCTCTTGGTACAGGTATGATTACGGATCGTAACATCTATTTACGACCCATACTAGGAGACGTGAAAAACTTCCAAGATTTTGAGACTTGACGGATCTCATGTTATGACAAGCGTTACGGTTGTAGGAGTAGGTGCGAGCGTACAAGACATTCATAAAAATCATCAAAAGATGCCCGAGTTCTCGGTATCAAACCACAACTTGATTGTATTGCTCATGGGATCTTGTGTGAGTCATACCAGAGGAAAACACTTAGCCAAATTGTGCCAAAAGCAGGGACGTACAAGACCAAGGAACGTCCGGTATCCCGTTATGGGTCGTGTGAGGAGTCGGCGTGAATGTGGATATTTTCTTTGTTAACTTAGGAAAGGATTTTATTATTTGTATAAATTCTTTTTAGGTTTATTTTAGTTAAAAGGTCACTTATTATCATTTTGTAATCAGTTTTTGACAATATTGAAGAGCAATTCTTGAGATCTTAACTTTGTTGTTCTCAAATTGTTCTTGAATTTTGTTCATCATCTTTTCTTGCAATATTCCAAAGTAGGTTTCTTTGATCATCATTGTAAGTATTCAATTACGTGTTTGTTTATGAATGCTAACAATAATCTTACAATCATGATAGGCTAAAAGCCTCCACAACTGAGGTTGTAGGAACCATGATAGTTAACAAACTAGGGTTACACAAAGTGATTTAAAACTAAACGCTTGTATATTCTCTTCATCTTTAATGTTTCTTAATGGAGGCGCAATGTTAGGACTTTCTTGATCCTAAAAGTAGATATTAGGAAAAGAAATTACAACAAGCGTTGATCTTTATGGGTCATCGTATACCTTGATCTGCGGTCGTAGGATAGTTAACTTAGAACAAATTGTTAACGGTTAAATTGAAATCGCTCATAATACCTAACAGGTGGTTAGTATAGTCATCAATAGGGACAAACCAGTGTTTGGATGAACCCTAGTTATTAGTTCTACAAGTAAGCGACAGGATAGATCCAAGAGTGTAAACGTGAACATGAACCCATGAGGAGCATGCCATAGTTAATTACAAACCTTGATAAACAACAATTGATTTTAAATCTTGTTACAACTGTTTTCTATAAACCAATTTGGAGATAACATCCTAAAAGCTTAAATACCTACATTAGTCTATATATTTCCATATTCCTGTGGATCAACCCCAACCTTTGTTGGGTCTTTATTGACAATGGCTTCATGCTTTATTAGGAGTGTGAGTTTTTGAGTGTTATAAAAAGAGGTGCCGTTGCGGGGAATGGCTTCAAGGTTCTCTTGAGGTTTTCTTGGGCATTCAAAAGTGTAAGAATCCAGCGTAATAAGGTATGTAAGGTTATGAATGGGTGTTTCGTTCACACCCATGCCCAATCTCTAATTCATGAAGTTTTGTTTAAATCTTATGGGTTTTATCTTAAATCTTGGGAATTCTAATGATTTATCCATGGGTTATTACTTCTCATGATTTACATCATATTTTATGAATCATGATCAGAGTTTATAACAAATTTAATTTGTAATAAATTATACCTAATTATGCATGTTTTATGATGAATGAGTTATGATCTTTACCTCTACTGTTGAAGTTCATAAACCCATCATGATTTATGAGTCATAATATGGATTTATTCAATTACCAATTATGAATTTATGATTTAAAAAGCCTATACATGATTTACAAGTTTGCATGAACCTAATGATTTTACTAATTATCTTTTGTACGACTCACGGGCCTTACCCTCATGGCTAGTTCACGTATTTACAAGCATGCTTTTGATTATCATAATTAAACTAGCCCATGAATCTCATGCATATTTTACTATGAGCACTATATATGTTTGGGGAGTAGTATTTAACCTTTGAGTAGATTCGGGGCCCGGGTTTTCTGAATCACCGAGCTACGTGCCATCGTAGGTCATGATGGGACCTCCCTTGAGGCTTTGTCCCTTCGTGCAAATGGGGCCTTTCATGTGTGATATCATGCCCTTCATGGTTCTACCTTTGACAAGGTATGGACACCCTCCAGACTAGGGATTGACGGAGTCGGGCTCCATGTGTGCTCAAGTAGAGTATGTCGGTTATAGAATCCCATTGTTCCTCATGTCTTATTGCATTATTATGTTTATGTTATGTGGCTCAAGTGATGATTTAGAAAGTTTACATTATGACTATGGTAATGAATGGATTATGAATGATTTGAAAACCTTGAGCCTTATGTTATCGTATGCTACTTATGTTATGAGCATGTTGTCCCACTCTTATGATCTCTTATGAGATTTTATGTGTTTTTAAATATCCATTTTAATTACCTTACATACTCGATACATTCCACGTATTGATCGCATACTCTATGTTGTATCGTTTCCTTGATACGTGCGACTCTCGGGCTCGGCCCCATTCATAGTGAGTCTTGAGTTAGTGTCTTACGTTGTTGGTGAGTCCTCATCTCGAGGATTAGACTTATTCAGACTTTCTACGTGTATTTTCAATTTTCACTTTATTGAGTTAGTTGGGGTCTTGTCCCATTAACTGGGTATGTTTAGGAGCTTTTCAAACAAAGGATTGTATTTAGTTTTAGATTGTGTATTCGGATGTAATATCTATTTCAGACTTCCGCTAATCTTATTATGTATTTATTCTATTTTATTGATCGAGTTAGATATGCTTATGCCATGGGTTGAATTAGAGTCTCTTGGGGCTCCTTGTCACGTGTCTCGATCAGGGCCTCAGTTCGGGTTGTGAAAAATTGGTATCGAGCCATAGGTTTGAAGTGTCCTAGGGTGTCTGAATTCCGCATTAAGTAGAGTCTTTTCGCCAGGTGTGATGCACCTCACTTGCCAATAGAAGAGACTACGAGACATTTAGGAAATGTTCCCTTTATTCATGATCTATGTCGTGCGATGAAATGTCTCCCTTCCTTCTAATTTGTGCTATTCAAGATTGAAGAATCATGGCTCCTCGAGTAAATGGTAGGAGAAATTGGAATGGAGAAGGCCACGAGGATGGCAATGGAAATGGGCACCAGTAGGCCCCACTAGTTTAGGAGCATCATGCATCGGAGTCGGTCCCATGCGAGATTTGGGCGTATTCGGATGCTCGCGCAAACCTTCTTGCTCGAGGTCAATCAACGGGTAGTTGCGCATGTTTTGCAAAATGGCAATGCAGTGACGACTTGAGTGAGAGATATCTTGAGAATGAGCCCGCTAGAGTTCCTCGGGTCAAAAGTAGATGAGGACCGCATGACTTCATCAATGAGATTCAAAAAAGATCACCCAAGTCATGGGGGTGAAAAATGGAGATGCGTTAGTTGGCCTCTTATCAACTAAAAGGGGTTTGCACACATTTGGTTTAAACGGTGGAAAGATAGTAGGGTAGTGGTAGCAGGAGCCCTATACGGTAGGAAGAGTTTTATGCACCCTTTTTGGATCGGTTCTTCCCTTGTGAGATAAGGGGCGAAGGTGGCCGGGTTTGTAATCATGACGAGGGTGACACGATGGTTGGTACGCTCTAGAGTTCACTCGTTTATCCAAGTATGCGGCAGAGTTAGTGGTAGATCGGAGGGCTCGGGTAAGCCGATTTGTGAATGGGGTGGAGGACTACGGGTAAGGGCTATAGGATCTCCATGATGCATCAAGAAATAGGTTTTCCCCGCATAGTGTTACATGCCCGGCCTTATGGAGACGCGGTGTATCGGAGGAGAGAGGCCAAGAAGGGCGGGGCGGAGACAACTATGGGATTTCCCGGCCTAGGACGGGGGCGGATGGCGCCGGTAGTCTCATCACGGAGTCTTTTTTTCTAGAACCATCATAAACTAGTGCATTTCTAGATCATTAGGGGATCGGAAAGCGGGGCTTGGACCAGTGGCCGAGGGGTAGCATGCGAATGAGCGCACCTTCCCGGCTATGCAGGTGCGACAAGAATCATCTAGGGAGGTGCCTAGTTGGCTCTCGGGACCATTGTTTCGTATGTAGCGAACCCAGGACAAAGACTCGGGGATTTCCTTCGGCCAAATCGGGGCGGCGGAGCCCATATACCCATTGCTAGTTAGTAGCTCGGCGACACGTCCCTCCTAGTAGGGCGCTTCGACTAGTTCCGGGCGCGGTCAGCACATTACATGTTCTATGCCCTTGCGGCTGTCGGGAAGCGAGGAGACTTCACGAGATATGGTTATTGTTGTACGAGTGTTTCACCTTGATACTTATGCTTTGTTAGATCGGGGCTACCTTGTATTTTGTGACACCTTATATTGCTAGTAACTTTGAGTGTTTAAAATTTTGTCGAACCATTCTCGAGTCTCTACTCCTATCGGTGATTTAATTGTAGCTAGGCGAGTATATAAGTTTTCGTCACAATATTGAATAATGTCACCTCCTTGGGAACCTTGTAGAGTTAGCCCGTGACTAACTTTGATATTCTCCATTAGTGGTTGTATGCATGTTATGCCTCGGTTAATTATAGAACTGAGGCTAGAGTTTAGATTTCTTGGTGAGCTTGTCTTAGAATGGAAAGGTAGTTCCAACTATGCACACGTAGGTTGTTTCATTCCCTACCTTAAGAGGAAAGATGATTTCCATGGGTTGTGTGTACCATCTAGTTAGGGTTAAGAATGTTGAGTACGAGAACCCGACTATCCAATTAGTTCTAGTAGTATGTGAGTATCAGGAAGTCTTCCCAGATGATTTACCGGGAATCCTTCTCGAGCGGGAGATTGATTTTGGTATTAACCTTCTTCCCAACACGCAGCTATATCTATTCCTCCCCACAAATTGGCTCCATTCGAGATAAAGGAGTTGAAGGAAGTTGAAGGACCTGTAGATAAGGGTTTCATTAGGCCAAGCCAGTATTCATGGGGTGCACCGGTTCTCCTTGTTCGAAAAAAAGATGGTTCTCTTCGTATGTGTACTAATTATTATTGGCAATTGAACAAGGTCACCATCAAGAAACGGTATCGATCTACCCCGAGAATTGATGATTTGTTTGACCAACTTTAGGGTTCCAAGTGTTTCTCGAAGATAGATCTCAGATCTAGGTACCATTAGCTAAGAGTTCGGGAGAGTGATATCCTGAAGACAACCTTGGACGCGGTGCACAGTCATTATGAGTTTATAGTTATTTCTTTTGGACTAATGAATGCTCCTACAACATGGACTTGATGAACATGGTGTTCAGGCCATACTTGGATATGTTCATGATCTTATTTATTGATGACATCTTGATATATACTCTCGGGAGCGAGGAGGAGCATGCCGCTCATTTGAGAGTGGTGCTATAGACTCTCGAGATCGCCAATCATATGCTAAATTGTTACACCCGTGAATTCTTAACATGTAGATGGCCTATTCTCATTTTGGTTAAGAGTTTTGAATGCCATACATTATAGGGAAAAGGCCAGGGAAAGACCGGATAAGAGATCCATCGAACCATCGCGGAAGGAATGGGCGAGCCCCTCCGCATGGCAACGTGCCACGGAGGAGGGCCTCCGCGTTGGCACCAAAGTGTCATGGAGGCCCTGTCAGGCCACAAGTATATAAGCCCCCAACTTCGTTTTTAATGTTTAATTTCATATAAATTTTCTAGAAATGGGGAAACGAGGGGGGATGAAGGTTCTTTGATAATTTCCGTCCGATTACGCCGTCAAACACGGTCCAAGCTCAAATTAACTCCGGGCTTCCAAGGGTTTGCGACGAGGAGCATTCCTACAGGTTTAGTTTCGTGAAATACGCCCGACGAATCATCGATGCTCTTAGAGCTAAGGTAGTGGAATTGCTCCAAATTAGTGTCAATATACTCCTAGCCCTAAAGTGAGTATTTCTCCCTTTTGGACTTTTGAGAAATAAAAGCGAGTTTGCGACCGTTTTCGATAAGCCTAAAGTTTGGGCTATATATATATTGAAAGCAATATTTTCTTTCCGAATATTAGCGTATTTAGTTCTAATTGACCTATATATGAATGCGGTTGGAAGAAATAGCCGAATGCTTGATCGAGCTTCGCCGTTAGTCGGAAAAATCGACGAAGGTATGTAAGCTAATTCCTTCGGCAAGTTAGTAATCCGGCATAGTAAATAGCATGATGTATAGAATAAAGAATTCGAAATCGAATTGAGTCAGTATATGTATTTAGAAAGCATGTTTTTATAATATTATGATATATATTTAGAATAAAAGTTAGTAAAACGATATCGAGACGGTCAGATAATATCTCGGTTACAGTATAGCCGGACGGTCGAGATGTATCTCGAATGACGGCATAGCCGAGACAGTCATATAGTATCTCGGATAAAAGTAAAGTTGATATGAGAATAAGTTTAAAGTAAGAAGAGTTCGGAGACAAGAAATAAGAATATAAATAGTATTTTCAGTTCAAACATGCTTGCTATACGTGATTGTTGTTTGTTGAGACTTGTTTGTGCTATGAGGCACCCTTAGAGCTTTCTCGCCGCCCACAGGTTAATAGTTGTGTCGACTCGCCCGCCGGAAGGGAGTGAGGTATACGTCACTCAAGGAGTGGCATGCCGCGTGCACAATAGGACGAAGATGGGATGGAGCACTACCCATATCAGGGCTGATCGGCATAGCAGTATAGCTTACCTGTTGTGCGCTTGCGCCCGGGCGAATTTCGAATGCAGTCTGATTGTACGGTTACGATTCTGATGCACGGGAGTCTCAGAACTCGGTTATAGTTATAGTCGAGAGGCCATAGCCCGGCGGCTGCGGACCCAAGGGGGCCGGTTGGGAGTGCTCATAGTTAGTAGGCAGTGGAGTGATTTATTTTTGATGTGACCGGTAGGGGTATATAGATTATTGTTAGTTGGCACCTTTCGACTTAAGGGGGCTGGTATTGGTAATTGTTTATTTATATATATGTATATATATATGTTATTTATTAGTTGATAGACGGTAGATCACCCATCGACGGGTATTCTCTGCCTTACTCTCGGTATAGATAAGCTTGTTTAATATTCCATTAGTCCAGACGGATTTGGATATTTCCTCTTTTTGTTCGAGTTTCTAGTTATGTTTCTTATATTCGGTTGCTTGCATACTCGGTACCGGTGGAATGCGCGCCGTTTGGGGCGTGCATTACCTGCGGTACACACAAGACGAGGAGCCGATCCTATTGATTCTAGCCAGCTCATAGAGTCATCAACTCTGTCATCAGGAGCTAAACGGCTAGAGGTCTATTTCCTTTCTTTTGTTGTATGCAGTACGGGTAGGCGGGGCAGCATGTCCTGAACCATCTTATCGGTATTCATAGAGCTTGAAGATTGTGTATATATATCTCCTTTGTGGTTAGGTACATGTAGATCGTGTGAGGACGTGCGTATGTTTAGCTATTTAGTATTCTTTGTTTGTGTTGGCGGTATTGGGGCCATATCCGAATAGTAGTGGTGATCTTGCCGGTCACGTAGATGTCGATGTTGTTATATTGAGTTAGAGATCACTTCAAACTGACATGGTGGCCTTGTCGGCCCGCATAGGTTTCCATATAGAATTTCTATTACAGTTGGCGATGTTGTTATAGTACGGTGGCTATAGGCCCCGGATCGGTCGGAAGTGTATTCTGATCGTTATATAGCAGTTGATTCCATGAATCGAGTTGAGCCCAACCGGAGCACCGGACGTGCTTAGGCTCGGTAGTCTAGAGTTCGAGTCTAATAGGGCACCGGGTGCAAAGTCATACCCCCTAAGGAGGGCGTGACATAAATTCGGCAAGTGCGAGGTTTTGGTTGAACTCGTAGCCTTTTGGGACATGTGGTATCAAGTGAGGGCATAAAAGGTGGATTCTCGAGAAAATAGAAAGCGGTAAAGAATTGGCCAGGCAGATGAATCCTTCGAGATATTTGTTGCTTCTTGGGTTTTACCCAGCTATTATCGAGAGAGATTTGTTGAAGGTTTCTCATCTATTGCAGCACCTTTGGCTAATTGACGAGAATATGGTGAAATTCCAGTAATTCGGAGGCTTGTGAGGGAAGCTTTCAAGAGTTGAAGACTTAACTTACTTCGACCTTGGTGTTAACTATACCGAGGGTACCCGATGGGTTAGAGTGGTAGCTATTGTGAGGATTCAAGGATTGGACTTGGGTGTGTATTGATGCAACACGAAAGTTATAGCATATGCCTCCGAACGGCCTAAAAGGTTCATGAGAAGATTTACCCAGCCCATGATCTTGAGTGGCCGCGGTGGTATTTGCCTTGAAGATATGGAGACATTATTTGTATGGGGTCCGCATTGGTGTGTTTACGGACCATAAGATTCTACAATACGTGTTTACCTAGAAGGATCTAAATCTTCGGCAAAGGAAGTGGTTGGGCTACTCTGAGATTATGATATGAGCGTCCTTTACCACCACAGGTAAGGCTAATATAGGAGAGCCAATCGGGCTTGTAGACTCTCTATGGAGAGTGTGTCCCATGTGGATGAAGAAATAAGGCTGGTGAAAGATGTGCATCGACTGCAAGGTTGGGGGTTAGGTTGGTTAACTCGATCGATGGCGTGTTGTTGTTCGGGAATAGAGTACCGTCCTTGGTAGGTGATGTAAAATCTAGACAAGATGAGGACCCGAGTTTGGTAAGGTTAAAGGATCTTGCATTTAGAATCGGAAGGTAAAGGTCTTCTCCAAATGGGGAGATGATGTGCTTAGATATGCCAGGGTCGCCTATTAATTCGGATGTTGGTGATTTGAGGAGCGAGGATGTTGCCTGAGGCTCATGGGTCAGGTATTCTATCCATCCGAGTGTCTGGGTTCAGTGACTTACGCCAAGTCTATTGGTGAATGGCATCCAGAAAGGACATTGCAAAATTTGTAACTAAGTGTCCAAATTGTAAGCAAGTAAAGGATGAACACCAGTCAGGGATGTGTGCTTGGAGATGTCCCAGTATTCCTACTTGGAAGTGGGAATAAACTAATATGGACTTCATCACGAGGTTTACCTTGTACTCGTCGATGTATGACTGCATTTGGGTTATGGTGGATAGGTTGACCAAGGCCGCTCATTTCCTCTTGATCAAAACCATGGATTTGGTGGAGGACTATGCCAAACTATATATCGGGAGCTAGTTCGATTGCATGGAGTTCCCTTATCCATCATTTCGAACAGAGGAACTCTATTTACCTCTAAGTTTTGGAGGTCATTTAAAAAAGGACTATGTACTCGAGTTAAGCTTAGCACAACATTTCACCGCAAATGGATGTTCAAGTGGAAGCGGGGGCAATTCGAGACTCAGGACATGTTGAGAGTGTGCGTAATTGACTTCAAAGGAAGTTGGGATGATAACTTGCCTTATTGAGTTTGCATACAATAACAACTACCATTCTAGTATTCGGATGGCTCGTTTGAGGCTTTCTATAGGGAGGAGATGTAGATGTATTGGTTGGTTTGAAGTTGAGGTGAAGAGCTGCAATGATAGGAGCATATTGGTCCATGAGGCTATGGAGGAGGTTCAACTCATACGAGGCGGAGTTGAAAACACCTCCAAAGTTGCCAAAGTCCTATGTCGATGTGAGAAGGAAAATTAGAATTCGAGGTGGACGATTGGAGTGTTTTAAGAAGGTATCTCCCATGAAGAGAGTGTGCGGTTCGGAAAGAAAGGAAAACTCAGCCCTCGTTAAGTTGGCCCCTATCGGATTTTGAAGCCGATGGCAGGTGGCGTATGAATTGGAGTTTCCCTCATGAGTAGCTAAGTGCATCATGTTTTCCATGTGTCGCTCTTAAAAAGTGTTTGGGTGATCCGGCCCTAGTTG
The DNA here is from genome assembly GCA_018107945.1 of Datura stramonium. Lineage (NCBI taxonomy): Eukaryota > Viridiplantae > Streptophyta > Magnoliopsida > Solanales > Solanaceae > Datura > Datura stramonium. The sequence goes on along the minus strand of JACEIK010005515.1, from coordinate 685 downwards.
TTCAGTGGACAATATTTTGTGTGAAGGTAGCCTCGGTGCAGGAGGTTCGGTGAAATCTTGGATCATCCAGGTTTGAAGGCTAAGTAATAGAAAGTAGCTTGAGTCAAAATTTTATGGAGGAATCAACACATTGAAGGAGCTACATGGGAAGAGCGACGTGAAGCGGACATGATGGATAGATACCCACATTTATTCTCTACCGGCTCAGTTCCAGCTTGAGATATCAGTTTTTGCACTAAAATAGTTTCATGTTCAGTTCATGTATCCAAGTTTCTTTTATGTATGTGGATGTGTATATGAATCATGAATTCAGTTCAACTATGTAGTTTGAATCGGAGATAGTCATTCCGTCAATTTTCAATTTAAATGATCAATATTTGAATATGATGATTGCAGTTCTCTACTTTTCTATAACATTCGAGGAAGAATGTTCTCAAGGGGAAGATATAGTAATACCCCGGAAATGCCTAAGATTAGACCCGAGATTTAAAAATGGAAGTTGGCAGGATCTGGGGAAAATCCCATAGAATGGGCCACCTAACGGATCGTTGGTCTAACCAACAACCCGTGGGAAGCACCCATGGTGAGGTATGACCGGGTGGCAGTTAGAGGTAACGGGTCAAGTATTGACTCACTGTTTGATACAATGAGCCATTTTCTGAAGTCATGGTAGGGACTGGTCCTC
>JACEIK010005514.1:26672-108694 GCA_018107945.1 Datura stramonium | reverse complement strand
GCATTCATTCAACAATTCAATCATCTAGACTTCATCTTTTTCATAGAGTTTTTGGTATAATCTTTTCACCATAGATTTGTAGAGTCAGGTAGAACTTTTCTTCTTCTTTTTCTTTAACCCATTTTAGGGGTAATTCCACCATTGTTGTAAGAGCTTGTGAAGCTAATATGATGAATGTGAGGGGATTCCTCTTGGTATCTTCCCTTTATCTTTAGATATGCTTGGCTAATTTGCTAGCTAGAGGTATATTCATGGTGGGTTTGTTAATTTGATTGGGTTTTGATAAATTTCTATTGAATTCTTATTGTAATTGTAGATCTATTATCTTCTCCCAAGTTATAGTTGCCAAAATTGATGGTTTGCAAACATGAATTGTGCTTTACTTTTCTTGCTTTTGCTTGAAAGAGAAAGGTGAGAATTGGGCGAGAAGGTGTTAGTGAGGAATTGGAGTGTCAGTGTGTGAGATTAAGCTAGAGATAGTTAAAACCCACATTTTCACTCCATTAAAGGTCAAGGCTAAAAATAGTTAGTTCTACTCAAGCTTGTGTGGTTGATACTTGAATTGGCTTTGGGGTTTGAAAGAACCAAAGGCATAAATACTCTCATGGTTGAAAAATAAGAGAATGTGAATTATCCACTGCTAACTATGCTAATTATGAGTCTAATACATTGAAGAAATTTTCTATTTAGTCGAGATCTCATCTATATAATGCCCCTATCCATATCATTTGTTATTGCTTCAATTGAAATTTCCCTTAATTAGTCTTAGTTTAGAATTAGATAGTTATTTTCCTTTAATTTCCCTCGAATTTTACTTTTCAAATGTTGAACAATTATGTATTCTAGTTTGAATTAGCTTATAACTCTTGAAATTATTGACTCAAGTCTCTGTGGGATTCGACCTCAACATCCATCGGTATATTTATTTTGATACAACGATCATTTACACTCTTTCGCAAAAGAGAGGTGTAGTTTGGACATTATAAAAAATGACACTGTTGCCGGGGAATTGAGTTGTGATAAGACATTAGTTATTTATTGATTCGAACTAGTTTTGCATTTTTGTTTACATCTTGTTTTGTTTTTATTTTTGTTTGTTTGTCATTGTATGATGGCATAATGGGGTGAAAGGAGGTTTGTTGGTTTCAACCCTTATTATGATTACCCATATCCCTATTGTGGAGGACCACACTATTGGAAAGATTACAAATATGCCCCTAGAAGGGAGATGAGTGAACCTTCTCCCTCCTATGATGGGGATAGATGCACATTATGTGGTAGTCATGGGAGACATTGGGATGGATGCCCAAATGAGGTCATTTCTCGTTATAGTGGCTATGATAGAAGTTGTGCTCAAAAGCTTGAAGGAAATGAAGCCATGGTAAGAGAGGGAAGCAAAAATACATTTGGGTGCATGGAAGCCATGCTCCAAGCCATTTTGGAGTGAGAGTCTAATGTGGAAAAGAATGTCAACCCCTCCATGCCCATGGAATCATCAACTCCTCAAGAAGAAAGTTGTAAATCTCTACAAGAAGAAGTGGAAGAGATATTGAGGAGCATAACAAGAAGAAGTGAACAATGGGGAATAGCTCAACTTGACTCATGGGAGGAATGTCAAAATGATGATGAAGAAGAAGTTAAGGTGAACTTTGAAGAAGTCATAGAGGTGTGCCAACCAACCAATATTGCAAAAAATGCAAGATGCCAAAGTTGAAGAAGTGACACTAGAGTATCCAAATGACATCCAACAAATCATGCTCAAAGACTCTAGTGCACTTGAAGAGGAGGATGACAAGCAAGAAGAATGCTTGAAAGGGGAGTGACTTAAATCGCCCTCTTATCATTTTTCAACATTAAAATTTTGTCGAAAAAATGGAGACTGAGGAGACCAAGTCAATGGAGGGAGTTGAAGAGGAAGATCAAGGTGACTTCATCTTAGAGTATTCCATGCCAACAGGGCCAAAGCACCTCCCTCCTTTAAGGGCCAAGAAACACAAGATGCAATATCCATTGCTTCGTCCTTTGATGCTTACACCACCACCCCTCAAGCAGAGTAAAAGAATGGATAAGAAGCTCCAGGTGCGATTCAAATGCTTAAAGTGGAGAGAAAAGTGGTGAACTTAAAGTCGTCGAGCCACGACGTGAACTAAGGCGCTTCTTGGGAGGCAACCCAAGTACTTTTACTTTTTGTTTTTACTTTTTACTTTTATTTTATTTTACTTTACATTTGTGTTGTCTTTGATTTTACAGGGATGGAACAAGTGTGGAACATGAAAAATAGTGAGAGAAGAAAAAGAAAAAGGAGAGCATGGAAAATGCGTGAAAATGGATGCCTCCATTATATCAGGGAGGTCTCTCACCCATTCCTTCCTCATTTTGTTTAACCTTAGGCATCGAGGACAATGCATTGTTTTTGTTAGGGAGTGAAGTCTGAGTAACCCACTTGTTAAGTGATGCACGATATGGCCCTATGATGGAGAGGGTGACTTCATTCTTAAGGGTAAATAGTCATTACTTGTTAGTATTATCGCCTTTTTTTAGATAGTAGTCTTTGAATAAACTTCAAGGGTTTTATTTGTACTGTGGTTCTTTCCCAAGGAGCGGTTTCTTTGTCTTTTCCTTTTATTGTTGAACCGGGTTGGCACTTCACTGATAGATTGAGAGATGAATTTCTTAAGGGAAAATGTCAATTCTAGAGTCTTGTAGAGTCTTTTTTGCACGTGTTTGATGGGTACCACCAACATTTCTTGCTTAGCATTGTGCATGAATTTTGTAAAGAAAAGAGGGGTATCTAAATGTGAAAATGAGCATGCTCTTGTCATGAATTATATATTCCTTGCTTGGCTTGTTGATTCATAACTAGCTCGTTAAAAGTCATCATCTTAATGTGAAAAAGGAAGTGTGTGAACTCCTTGGATTGTGATGCCTTGTGTGGTGAGGTTTTTGGCTTAATTCTTGTTATGCATGATTGTATAAAACTTTTCCTAAGTGTGATTCAAGGAAAAATGATAGATCTGGCTGTACTTAGAACATGATCTTAGGCCTTCTTTTGTCAGTCACTTCACCCAAAATGACCTCCTTGAACATTAATCTTTGATAGCCAACGTTTGAGCCTCGGACCCTTTATTTGGAAACCACATTACAAGCCTAATGACCATTTTTAATCCTTCTCTTTGGCACCTATCCTCCCTAATTTTTAGTGATAAAATAATGAAAAAAATGGGGCTTGAAGCCCATGAAATGGAGAGCAATAAGGAAATGAATATGAGATGAGGCAAAAACCTATGTTTGGGGGTTTACAAGAGAAGGGGGAAAATGAGAGCTTCAATATGAAGTAGCACCAAAATTATGATGAAATGAATTAATCAATGGGTTGAAAGACCTCGAATCATCAAAAAAGAAAGAAGGGAGTAAAAAGGTGCTATCTCTTGCATATATAAAGCCAAATATGAAATTTACCGGAGTTATAAGGATGGCTTGTGTTACACAAATGAACAAGGAGAAATAAGGTGAAATGATCTCAATAAGACGATGGGAAGTTGCAAGTGTTTGTAAAGGAATTAGGGAGGCTTTAGTCACCAAAGATAAATAATTATCCTACCCTTACCCCTAGCCTTCATTATGATCCACAAGTCCTAATTGATTTTGAGTAGCAACACTACATTAGTGGCGAGATACATGAAGGGCAAGCCAATGGGTCAATTTGTATGCACTTGAATTTCTTTGTGAGAGTGAGCACATTTGTCTTATCTTATAATCACTTTATGTGAAATTCTAAAAAAAATGTGTGTGGGATTCTCTCTTCTTGTGAGTGGCATCATTTTCTTGGGGGACATGCTTAAAATTATTTTCAAAAGAGAGGTATGATTAAGGCAAACGAGTAGCGAACTTTAAGGCAAGCTTTGAATATGAATAGTCAATGACTTGTGATGCTCTTTGAACTTTTTTTGATGAACTATTCCCCTTATTTGAATGGAAGGAATGCATGCAAGATATGTTTAATGATTGTGGTCACCTATTGAAGCTTGTGCAACATGGTGTGGAGTCTTTTCTTTTTCTTGAGTTGGTGTATAATGTTGGGTTGTCTTGAGGCTTGATGATTTTGTGTACAACAACCGTAGTGCTCTAAGCTTTAGCAATGTCCTCTTGTGAACGAATGTCTTAATTGACCCTTGATGCAAAAAAATCATATATATAGCATGTTGTTCGATTGCTCAATTGAAAAGAAATGCATTACTTGAGGACAAGAAATGATTCAAGTTTGGGGGTTTGATGAGTTGGATATTTACCAACTCATTAGGCTCCTATGCATGAGTTTTTGCCTAGTTTTTGAGTCGTTATGTGGATTTTATGCTCTCTCTTTAATTCTTTGTAGGCACTTCACATGAGTGGAGAAAGCATGAAATTGAGTAAAACACATGAAGTTTGATATGGAATTTTAGGAGTTAGCATATGAAGGAGAGGAGCTAAAGATAATGGAAGATTTAAGCTCAAGAAGAGGTGCAAAGACATCCTTTAAATCGGCTAAATGCGGATCCGAAAGGGCGAAATGCGGGCGAAACGCTGAAGCGACTACCTAGACCGGCTACTCAACAGGCTGTTGGCGGAATGGCATCGGCTAAACGCCCATTGAACCACTGGTTCTCCCTGCCAGGACTCTGTTTTCAACCAACTATAGTTTAGTGCTCCGCAGATTGACACTGGCTAAGTGCAGGTTCTTCACAGGAGAGGCCGTTTAATGAAGGGTAAAAAGGTCTAGAAAAGCCTCCAAATCATATAAAAGCCTCAAGGGCATTTGGGGAAAGTTGTACACAAGAAAGTACATATATTTTGCATAGCTTTCATTGTACACCAACCATTCATTCAACATTTCAATCGTCTAGACTTCATCTTTTTCATAGAATTTTTGGTAGAATCTTTTCACTATAGATTTGTAGAGTTGGTAGAACTTTCTTTTTTTTCTTTAACCCATTTGGGGGAATTCCACCATTATTGTATGAGCTTGTGAAGAAAATTTGTGAAGCTAATGTGATGAATGTGAGGGAAATCCTCTTGGTATCTTCTCTTTATCTTTAAATATGCTTGACTAATTTGCTAGCTAGAGGTATATTCATGGTGGGTTTGTTAATTTGATTGAGTTTTGATAAATTGCTCTTAGATGCTTATTGAAATTGTAGATTTATTATCTTCTCCCAAGTTATAATTGCCAAAATTGATGGTTTGCAAACATGAATTGTGCTTTACTTTTCTTGCTTTTGCTTGAAAGAGAAAGGTGAGAATTGGGTGAGAAGGTATTAGTGAGGAATTGGAGTGTTAGAGTGTGGGATTAAACCAGAGATAGTTAAAACCCACATTTTCACTCCATTAAAGGTCAAGGCTAGAAATAGTTAGTCTTTACTCAAACTTGTGTGATTGATCACTTGAATTGGCTTTGGGGTTTGAAAGAACCCAAGGCATAAACACTCTCATGGTTGAAAAACAAGAGAATGTGAATTATCCACTACTATCTATGCTAATTATGAGGCTAAGACATTGAAGAAATTTTCGATTTAGTTGAGATCTCATCTGTAGAATGCCCCTAGCCATATCATTTGTGATTGCTTCAATAGAAATTTACCCAAATTAGTCTTAGTTTAGAATTAGATAGTTATTTTCCTTTAATTTTCCCCCAATTTTACTTTTCAAATGTTGAACAATTATGTATTCTAGTTTGAATTAGTTTATAACTCTTGAATTATCAACTCAATTCTCTGTGGGATTCGACCCCGACATCTATTGGGATATTTATTTTTATACGACGACCGTTTATGCTCTTTCATAAAAGAGGAGTGTAGTTTGGACCTTACCACTGACTAAGTGAAAAAAATTGTGAATATAACATAAGCAGGAGTCTGAATATCATAAAGCATAAATGGAGTCAACATGTTAACAACGCTGAATCATATAATACATAGATGTCTGAAAGGCCTCTAGTTATAAGATAGGATGATTGGATGAAACCCCCAACTAGCTATACCAAAATCTGAAAATTGAAAGACATAAATGAAAGAACATATGACAAAACTGATGTCGTCGGATCATGAGGACTTACCCAAGCTGGGGTTGACTAGACTGGTGTGGGAGCGAAGATAACATCGGGGCTGTGACTGATCACTCGAATCTATATCATGAGATGATATAGCATAGAAGTATACGGTTAGTACTTTGAATATATTGAGTATGTAAGGAAAGTAAAACATGAGAGTAGGGACAACATGTGAAAATCATAGTCGTGAGATAGTCATTTGCGTGAGATATTCATCATAAGCTAAAACATAATGACCCAAGGTTTTGAAAGTAAATCATATGGTTTAACATGTTTAAAATCAAAAGTAAAAGCTCATAAACTGCTCAATGGGTCAATTATACTATAAAAAGATATCATATATCTTGAACAAGAATATCTTAAAACATGAGGAATAGTGGGAGACTCGTCATAACCGACACTGTCATAAATGAGCATATGCTACCCAACTATCTCGCTCAAGTTGGTAGAGACGTCATAAGCTTTGTTAGGGAAAAGAACGATAAAGGCGTGATATCACTTGTGAGCCCCGTCAGGATGGGTGAAACACTCTCTGGTAAAGACTCAAATATGAATATATGTCTACGGTGGCACGTAGTTCTGGGACCTGAGTTGCTGAACCTCGGCCTACTTGATGCTAGATGCTACTCCCAAATCATGCACATTGCTAATAGAAATAATCATGAAAACATACTTGGTTTTGCATTTCCTAGTTGAAAATCATGAAAATCATAGTCATACTTATCATCATGAACTACCCATGAAAACAATGTTGCTGAGTCGGCCTTGATACGTAAGCTTGAATCTATGATTCAATTCCATGGGATTGAGAAGAATTTAGGGCATGAGAGTGAAAGGAACTCTCATTCATAGCCTCACATACCTGGGCAAATCAGATTTACACTTCCTCCTCAAAGCCCAAAGGAAATTGAAAAGAAATTCGAGAAATTCTTCAAGCTTGCTCTCCAAGGAAGAGCTCTAAGTTGCATGCATGGAGTGGAAATGCTTAGGATAGGTTTAACAACCTTAAAACCTTGATAACTGATATTAAAATGATGTAGTTTAGGACCTTATGGCTTAGAAATTATGAAGATATCCTTAATGAAAAGTCTGGAATTTCTGCACAGCTAGTGACCGTAATGCCTTCAACGATTTGTTCTTTGCTCCAATGGGTCATTACCTTACTCGTGGTTTCACTCTATTTTCTAGGCTCAGGTCTGCCACTATGACTATACAAGATGAGTTTTTACTAGCCCCAGTGACTCGTCGCTTCCGTCCGTCGTCACCACTACTTGCTTCCTGGAAATCCTCCCAATGGAAACTTGCCACGACTCATTGTCCCATACAATGAGTCGTACCATGACTCATGCCAGCCACCTTGACAAGGACCACCCTCATAACGACCCCCTCACCATAGCTCGTTATATCAACCAATGGGTCATCCTTAGACCTGTTACTCCGAAGTCTGCTTCTGCAGACCCTCACTACGAGTGCCTCCAATGGGTCATTAGACCCACCAACGACCCGTACCACGAGTTGTTTTGAGACAAATCTCACATTTTTCTGTTGCTTCATTTCAAATCCCAAGTCTAGTCTTAGGCACTTCCGGGGTGTTATAGATACTTGTAGAAAACATGAATTCATAATCATAAATCATGAATTGAATCATAATAAAATCGAATTTATAGAAGATCATGAGAGTTTTCATCATAATTGGATCTAACCATAGAATTTCATAAAATCATGGTTGGAGACTTGAATTCATGAGATTGAAATGATTGAGCATGATGGTGGAGAAATCCCCCATTCATGACCCTACATACCTGGACTTGAGAATTTCTTAACTTGTCTTGAAGACCCAAGAGAAATTGAGAAGAAGATGATGAAGAACCCTAGCTTTTCCTTGAGCGGGAATTCCAACTTATGGTCATTTGATGAGAGTGAGGAATTAAGCTAAGATTAATCTTTTAATCAGCCCTTTAGAAAGCCTAAAATGATGTCACCTAGGAGTTAAAAGCATAGAATTTTACCAAAATACACCTGAACTGCTGGACTTTAAAATGAACTGGCAGAACTAACAACCATAACCATGAGTCATTTGTCCATGGACGGACCATGGTTTCCACTCGCTGGTTCCCACTTCTGCTCCTAATCATCCCCTGAAACTACTTCAATGAGTAGAAATAATGACCAGTACAATCAAATAATGGGTCATTCTATCCACTCATTGGTTTAGGGAAGATTTTGATATTTTTTGAAAGTATGATAACACGGGACAAACCAACGGTGTGTTGGTTCATAGGACGAACTGTCCTAATGCTCGTGGTATGTCCCGGTGCAATTTTTATGTTAGTTTCTGCTGAAAGTCTCGAATAATATCTTCGGGACTTTTGGAGGTATTACAATATCTCCCCCTTGGGAACATTCATCCTCGAATGTAGATTAAGCATACTGGAAGGATAGGGGAGGAACTGCAATCCCAAACTGAAAGCTATAGAATGAAAACTGATGGATTGACCGAATCCAGACTGGGATACATGACTAAGCTGAATTCGTTAAACAAACATGCATGCTAAAACATGAAAGGAACTGAGAGCATGAACTTGACATGAAACTGAATAGAGTACTAAGAAAGAAACTAGTTCCTCCTGCTGGAACTAAGCTGGAAGGAAAAAGANATGTGGGTATCTAGCCATCATATCTACTTCAACCTCCCACTTAGCCCCCTCAACTAGCTGATTTCTCCACAAAATTTTCACTGAAGCTACTTCCTTATTCCTTAACTTCCAAACCTGACGTTCAAGGATCTCAACTAGAACTTCCTCATAGGTAAGGTTGTCCTTCACACCGATGCTTTCTACCGGAACAACTAGAGCTGAATAACCAATGCACTTTTTCAACAAGGACACATGGAAGACTGGGTGCATCAAAGCTAACTCTACTGGTAGCTCCAACTCATAAGCCACATTGCCAACACGTCTCATGATCTTATAAGGACAAATATATCGGGGACTAAGGTTTCCTTTATTGAAAAACCTCATAAAGGTTTCCTTTCTTGAAAAACCTCATAACTCCCTTCATGGGAGACACCTTCAATAACACTCAATCATCGACCTCAAACTTAAGCTCTCCCCGCCTAACATCCGCATAAGATTTCTGTCGACTCTAAGCTATTTTCTGCCTTTCTCTTATAAGCTGAATCATCTCCATAGCCTCATGAATTGAATTGGACCACATCAACATAGCTTCACCTACCTCAAACCACCTAATAGGTGATCTACATATCTGTCCATAAAGAGCCTCGAATGGAGTCATCTGAATGCTGGAATGGTTACTATTGTTGTTGGGGAACTCAATGAGAGGCAAGTAATCATCCCAACTACCTTTGAAATCAATCACACATGCTCTCAACATGTCCTTAAGTGTATGAGTGGTTTTCTTGACTTGACCATCTGTCTATGGGTGAAAAACTATGCTAAGCTTCACTTGAGTACCAAGACCCTTTTAAAACAATCTCCAAAACTAAGAGGTGAACTGAGTACCCCTATCTGAGATGATGGACAACGGAACTCCATGCAACAAAATTATCTCCTGAATATACAGTCTACCATAGTCCTTGGCTAATTCTATAGTTCTGATTGGTAAGAAATGTGTGGACTTGGTCATCTAATCCACGATTACCTATATGGAATCATGCTGTCAGTGTGTACGAGGAAACCTTGTATTAAAGTTCATTTTGATATCTTACCACTTCCAAGTAGGATTACTAATATCCTATAAAATACCTCCAGGTCTTTGATGCTCAACCTTTACCTATTGGCAATTCGGACACTTAGCCACAAATGTGGCTATATCCTTCTTCATGCTATTCCACCAAAGACTTTCGATAGATCACGGTACATCTTAGTGGCACCAATATGGATAGAATACCGAGATATATGAGCCTCTCTCAACATCCGCTCTATCAAATCATCTACTTTTAGAACACACGATAAGCCTTGATATTAGATTACACCATCTCCCCTTTAGGAGAAAACCAACATTTTCTGATTTCGGATAGTTTCCTTCAACTTCACTAAGATAGGATCCTCATCTTGCCTCACTTTAACCTTCGTCACCAATGAAGATTATGACCCATTCTCAAAAACCACACCATTATCTGCTGAATCAGTAAGGCAAACCCTAAACGAGCAATCCTATGGACATCCTTCACCAATTCCTTTCTCTCATCCTCAACATGGGATATGCTATACATGGACAATCTACTAAAATCATCCTCCACTACATTGGCCTTTCCCAGATGATAAAGGACACTTATGTCATAGTCCTTGAGAAGCTCTAGCCATCTCCTTTGCTACAAATTCAAATCCTTCTGAGTAAATATATACTGAAGACTCTTGTGATCCATGAAGACATCCAAATGTACCCCATACAAATAATGCCTCCAAATCTTCAAGGCAAACACAATTGCTGCTAACTCTAGGTCATGCATTTGGTTAATTCTTCTCATGAGTTTTAAGCTATCTCGAGGCATAGGCAATAACCTTACCATGTTGTATCAACACACATCCAAGGAAAATCCTCAAAGCATCACAATATACAACAAAATCATCTGTGCCCTTTGGTAGGGACAAAATTGGAGCTAAAGTGAGTCTAGTCTTTAGCTTCTGAAAACTTTTCTCACAAGCATCAGACCATTGAAATTTGATATCTTCTAGGTAAACTTAGTCAAAGGTGCTGCAATGGATTAAAATACCTCTACCACTAAACCCAAAAAGTCTCTAATATCAGTAGGGCTAACAAATCTAGGCTAGTTCTTCACCGCCTCGATCTTCTAAGAGTCTACCTGCACACCATCACTAGACACCACGTGACCCAGAAATGCTATTAAGTTAAGCCAAAACTTACTCTTGTTGAATTTAGTAAACAACTGATGTTCCTTAAGAGTCTACAATACAATCGTCAAATGAGTAGCATGCTCCTTCTCACTCCGAGAGTATCTGAGGATATCATCTGTGAAGACAATGAAGAACATATCCAAATACTTCTTGAAGGCCCTATTCATCAAATTAATGAAAGCTGTAGGAGCATTTGTTAGTCCAAATGACATAACTATAAATTCATAGTGACCATATCGAGTCCTGAAGGCTATCTTCAGAATGTTACTATCCCTAAGTCTGAGCTAGTGATATCCAAATCTGAGGTCTATCTTTGAAAAGAACTTGGCACCCTAAAGCTGGTCAAACAAGTCATCAATCCCGGGGAGTGGATACTTATTCTTGATTACGAATTTGTTCAACTAATGGTAGTCAATGTACATTCTAAGAGAATTATCTTTCTTCCGGACAAAGAGGACTGAAGCACCCCACAGGGACTTATTAGCCTGATGAAACCCTTATCTATGAGATCTTTCAACTGCTCCTTCAACTACTTTAGCTCGGAGGAGCTATTCTGTAAGGAGGAATGGATATGGACTGCGTATTAGGGAAAATGTAAATACCAAAGTCAATCTCCCACTCGAGAAGGACTCTTGGTAGATCATTTGGAAATACTTTAGTATACTTACAGATCACATGAACTAACTGGAGAGTCGGGGTTTCAAACTTAGAATCCTTAACCTGAACTAGATGGTAACATAATCCTTGAAGATTATCTTCTTGGCCTTAAGGTAGGAGGCAAAGCAACCTACAAGCACAGATAAAATACCCTTCCATTCTAGGACTGATTCACCTGAAAGGTCACCTTAGCTGACTTAGTAGAGTTAGACATGAGTTCTAAAATTGATTGAAGCATAGAAAGCATATAGCCAATTCATGCCAAAGATAACATCAAAATCGATCATGTCTAACTCCGCTAAGTCGGCTGAGGTGACCTTTTGAAGAACTGTGATAGGGTAATTTTTGTATAACCGTCGATCTATAACTAACTCGCTGATAAAGTAGAGACTGAGAAGGGTTCTGAGTGAATTTTTGGACTAACACAAAAACTGATAGCAACATATGGAGTCACAAAAGATAAGGTGGCTCCTGGATCTAGCAATGCATAAATATCAAGATGGAAGACTCGTAACATACCTGTAACCATATTTGGTAAGCTCTCCTACTCCTGGCAAGATGATAGTGTGTAGAATCTATTCTAGAGCTGTCCGCTGCCTATACTAGAAGATGTGCCCGGTTGAGGTTGGCAAGTTGCTAGAGCTATCGAAGTGGTGGCCGGGGCATGACCTCTATTGTCACACTGTCTAGCTACTAGGCAATCCTAAATTTGTGTCCGGGCTTCCCTCACTCGTATTAAGCATCTGAGCAAACCAAGCACTCTTTTGGGTGGTTCTTACCACACTTCCTGCAAGCTAGGAAAACATGCTCCCCTGTCATGCTCCTCTGAGCCCTAGAGCCTGTTGCTCTACCTCTCTAATCACCTTTAGGTCTGGATGGAATACTGGCTGATGATGGAGCTGGGGCTGATGACCTTTAATGGGACTGTGGGCGATGTACACCACTAGATCTCTAGTGAGAATACCCAAAACTCCATGTCCTGGCCCTCTTGGCCTCTCTCTCCTTCTCCTTTATTTGCTCCTCCTCTATTTGTTAAGAATATATCATCAATCAAGTGATGTCCATATCTCTAATAAGGCATAGCGATTCTACACTCCTTGTCAAGTGAATCTATGACCCCATTCACCAACTTTCTCATTAGATCCCTCGGCTCCGCAACCATCTATAGAGCATACTTGGAAAGCTGGGTGAACTTCAGGGCATACTCCTAAATAGTCAAGTCATTCTGCTTCAAATTGATGAACTCTGCTGTCTTTGCTTCCCTTGACTCTCGGGGAAAGAACCTGTCCAAGAATGTTGTAACGAACTCATCCCAACCAATAGGAGCTGCACCTACTCCATGGACCTCCTTCCACTATCGGAACCCAATGTAAGCTACCCCCTTCAGCTGATAGGAGGCCAAATCTACACTCTTTTCTCCTAAAACACCCATAATCTAGGTAATCTTCTAGATCTCCTGAATGAAATCTTATGGATCCTCGTCTGTCTTAGAACTATGAAATTCTGGCGGTTCATCCTAGTGAAGTCTCTCACTCTAGCCACTGCTGCATTCTCATTGATGTTCGCATGATCCACAACCTGCTAGTTGACTTGGGTTATCATGACCTATGCAAAGATCTGAAAAGCAACCTTGAACTCAGCATGAGTCACCTACTCATGCAAAGTGTTAGTTGGAGCAGGTGGAGCTGGCTGATGCCCATCTCCATTGCCATTCCCATTGATCTTGGGCATAATTGCATGCCCAAGTGATACTCTAATACTTCATTTCTACTTGTTTATCTACTTTTATTTGTGCATTATCATGTGATTTTTATGTAAATGTTAATTTATACTAACCAACATGATTAGTGTTGTTTTGCAGTCTAGAAGGAATTTTTGGAAGCTAATCTACAAGTTGGTGAAGTGTGGAAATGGACTCGGAAGCAAGAAGTGGAAGCTTGACAAGGAATGTTGGCCAAAATAGGGGCTCATGTGGCTCAGGTGTCACGCTACCATCGCGGAGGCATTGCACTAGAGGGAATTTTATGTCAAATTCCGGTGGAGGTGCGCGATGGAACCGTGGCACGAAGGCAATGCTCCGCGATATACGCCGTGCCACGGCGAAGTGCATTTACACAGGAGATGAGTTCCAATGGGGGTCCCGCGATAGGGCCGTGGCACGAGTGATGCTCCGTGATAATCTCCGTGCCACGTTGCTTATTATTCGGGAAAAATTCCCACTAGTATAAATAGCACACTTATGTTTTTATTTTAAACAATCTTACATTTTTGAGCAAGAACGTAGTTAGCGGGTAGTTGAGAGGAAGAATTTCTACGGTTAATTCTCTTCCTTTTTTTCTTTAATTTCAATTGCTTGTATGTATTCTACTTGTTTGAAGATGTTTAATCCACAAATGGGGATGGCTAATTCACCTCTTCTTGGAGTTAGGATAATTTATGGGGAATTAATTACTAATTATTAATTTTAATCTTCTCTATAATGGTTGTTCTATCAATTTTTGCTTTTACTACGTTAATATTTGGCCAATGTTAATGTATATCTTAGAAATCCAATTTTGATTCTGAAAGGGAAATTAATTGGATAGATGTGAATTGGTGGAATATGACCTCTTCTTGATTGAAAGTGAGAAGATTTACGTTAAAAATAAAAATATATTTGTAATGTCATATTAGTCATTTATGGAATTTGTTATGTATGGCTAGAGCATCGGGTTTTTGCATCACAGAAATGTGGAATGTAAGTCTCATGATTCTTTAATTGGAGAGGAGTCAAGATCCAATCAGGATTTATTAATTCTTGACCTTTCTAACCGTAGAGAAGATTGTGATTATAATTAACCAATTACATCCTTTGCATGTTTGCCTTAACCTCAGCTTGTTCATTGCTATTGTTGGACTTTAATTTACAATCTTTACTTAGGATTTTATTAACTATTAATATTGACTTATAAAACATTATTTGTTTGGTTGTCTACCTTCATAGCGATATCGTTCACTAACAATTAGGATAATTACTACCGTAATTCTGAACCACTGTCAGGATCGATACTTGGCTTGAAATAAAGCCACTTTACTACTTGTACGACCACGTGAACTTGCGTGTAGTTTGGTTCGAACAAGTTTTTGGCGCCGTTGCCGGGGATTGGCAATTCTAGCTAGCTGATTGTTCTTGACTTCTCTTTTGCCAATTTGACATAGTCGGCACATAATTGAGCTTGGCTATTCTCCAGTACATGAACATCTCCTCATGTTGGGTGATGGTGGTGGAGGAGGGGCATTATTGTTTACGTATTGTGATTGATAGTTACGTGGCCCTCCTTGATTCCTCTGCATCCCTGACTCGAACTCTGCCCCTAATAGTTGTTGCTACCCCAAGAAATTCGGGTGATTCCTCCAATTGAAATTTGCAGCTTTTCCCATACGGTAGTGATTGCTCCTTTGTGCATTACCGACAAAGTTCACGGTCTGGTTGCTCCACAACACTCGGCAGAGTGTTCATTACTCTCAGCACCCTTTCACACCAAACCTGCTGCACTGCATTTCTTGGGGCTTGAGATTGGCTCAAGTTCATGTTGCGAGAAGTGGGTGTTTATTGATTCTGCAAGGCAGCTATAAATGCGGCCGATATTTGTAAGCCCGTCCACTTCAAGACTCCAGTGCTTTCCTTGCTCCTCCCCCTTGAAGAGTCCGCATTCCACTCCGGATTTCCCTGCGAAATACGATTAAGCAAAGAATAAAGCTCCTCGTAAGTCTTTTCTAATGCTTGTCTCCCCCAGTTTGCCCGAATCCGACAAATTTTTGTGTGGGGTTCCAAACCCTCTATAAAAGTGTGCTGACGTCATTGAATTGATAGTGATGAATGGAATCCCTCCACTTGATGATTTGAATCTCTCCCAAGCTTGATATAGAGTCTCTCCTCTCTTTGTTTTGAAACTTAGAATTTGAATTCAAGCCTTCTTTGTTTACCGGAAGGAAAGAATCGGATCAAGAACTTCTTTGCAAGATCATCCCATGTGGTTATAGAGTTTGGTGGCTCGGCTTTCAGCCACCTCTTGGCCTCTCCCAAAAGTGAATGGGAAAGAGTGTAAGCGACGTGAAATACGGTAGCCACTCCGGCGGGGATGTAAGTGTCTTATCTCCCGAATTCTGAAGATGTGTTGTGGATCACGTGAGGGAGACCTGTAAACTGCCCGCTTGTGTGCAGCAATTGCACCATATTTTGTTTAAGCTCGAACCTCCTCCTGGCTCAAGGTTTACCCAGATGCTAGATGTGACGGCTTTACTAGCATGGGATTGCCCATCGCGAACCGGCTGGCTGCCATTTCCTCGGGCACTAGTGCGCCGCACGAGTGGGGATTCTGTGGTTGCTCCAATAATGGTTTGTACGAGAGCAACTGCAATTTTCTCTCTAGAGCTTCTCTCCGTTGGCGTGAAACTGTCTTTCAGTACATGGGATGGATCCACCAAACCTTTGTCTCTTGCCGGTGTTCAACAGAAGTCTGTTATCTTGCAAAATACAAGCTAAGACCAAGTTGTCAACAATAAAAATATCGAAATAGCAAACTAACACGTCTAAGAAAAATTAAAATTTCACCAATTGCCTATTCCCCGGAAACGGCGCCAAAATTTAATGAGCCCGCAAGTGTACGGGTCGTACAAGTAATATAGTGGCTCTTTTAAGGAACCGGAATGTCGAACCCACAAGGACGGGTTCTGGGGGTGAAACTTTTTTTCAAGTGTTAATTTACTACAACTATAATAATGAAGACAACGGTGTAAAGAAGAGTTTTGTATTTTAGAAACTATTTTTAGGCTAAAGTAAAATATTTGTACAATTGAATCGAACTATGAATGTGAGCATGCTGAGGCTACAACGAACATGTAAAGAAATCAATTATCAATATACATGGTTTATCTTTTCTCGGTTGCTGTGAACATACCTATGGATTAAAACTCTACGTATTGCTTAACTTAAGAATCATGAACCTTCCACCTACATTTCTGTGATAAGAAGAAATTCAAGTTCTAGCCATACGGAACCGATTCCACACTTGACTAATACGACTTTCAGGCATATTTCTATCCACGAAGGTAAATCAATTCCCAATTTTCCCAAACCAAGAAAAGATCATATCCTATTAATTCACAACTTTCAGTTTCTTGCCCTCTCGGGTGAAATCGAATTTTTAGTTTACATTAACATTGGCAGAGATATTAACGTAGTAAAGACAAGAATTACAAATAGAACAACCATAGAAGAAAGATGAAATAACCAGATAATCAGCCAACTACATTTCAATACAATAGTTCATAACCTCCCGGCGAAAGGGAATTAGCCACTCATTTGTGGATTGAACATCATTAAATGAATGGAAATCATGCAAACAATTGAAAGGAAGAAAGGGATAAGAAAAGCCCTACAAATTTTCGTCTCACAACTGCCTGTAACCCACGTTCTTGCTCCACCAAGTCCAGAATAATTAAATGAACCTAAGTGTTCTATTTATACTAGGGGATAATTTTCCCGAAATAACAAACAACGTGTCACGGAGTGCATCGCTTGAAACCTTGCCTCCGTGACACGGTGCGGCCTTGAGCTCTCTGGAAATTGGCCGCCCAGGTAATTTCTCCCAACGTGGCACGGCATTCAACGCGGAGCATGTCCAGTGTGCCATGGTGCAATCGCAGACCCTCTCTGGAATTGCAAGTGCAGGGAAATTTATTCCAACGTGCCACGGCTTGATCGCGGACCCTCACTTGGAATTTCTTGCATTGTAATTCCCAAGTAGACTGCATCTATGATGGCAGCGTGTCACAGCTCCATCACTTGGAGCCTTGTATTCCTTACTTCTCAAACTGCTTCCTTGCTCGTTCCCGAGTTCTGTCTTCGATTTCTCCCAACATGTCATTGCTCCACTAAAAAGTATGTTTTCTGCCAAAACAACGCTAATCATGTTGGTTAGTATAAATCACACTTCCGTACAATTTACATGAGAATGTACACACATTATTGGACAAACAAGGCAAAAGCTACACGTTTGAGTATCATTATGGCGCCCATAAATATGCCCCTGATCACTAGTCATCAAGGACGAGTTCAAATCGGGACATGCGAGAGAGAAATCAAGGGGGCATCAAATTTTCTCTATAGAGGAAACAACGCCTCCTCCACCACCTGACAACATCGAGATGTAGCCACACCACAAAACCTAGCCGTAACCAAGAACAGATGCAGGCTGATTATGTGAAATTAGCACCTGAAATGAAAAATCAGCAAGTTAGCTACTAGGCGACCCCAGGAGTATCAGTTTAGGCGATTGGTGAAAGCCAGCTCTAGATAAAGGGAGGATTACCAAAAGCGTGCGACACAAATCCCAAACGAGGTCAATGCGATTTACCACTAGGGAGTGGAATTCAGCTTAAGGAGGTGGAACCGCAAAGGCCACCTCAGCAATCTGGAGTGGCGGAAAAGATGAAGAACATGATGATGTGAGGGAAGGAAAAGGCAGCCGAGATAGAAAGACCACCGCCCCCGTTTCCTCAGAGATTAAAAAGCACAAGGAGGAAGCATGCAAGAAAATTCATGGAAGTGTTGTAAATAGTACATATTAATTTACCTTTAGTTGATGTTTTGCAGAGGTGCCAAAATATGCCAAGTACATCAAGGACAATTTAGCAAAACAAAAGAAGATTGACGAAGTATGCTACGGTGGCGGCGGGAGTGCACTTCCCAGTCTGAACGGTGCCGACAAAGCTCAAGGATCCTGGGAGCTTACTATTCAGATTACGCTTGGGCGATCTGTTTTGCGACTCGCAAAAATTATGTATGATTTGGGAGCAAGAAAAATAACTTGACTCCGACATCGGTGTTCAAGAAGTTGGGGTTGGAAGCCCTAGACCAACTACGTAGTCTTACAGAAATTCTGCCTGACCGGTCTTAGGTCGAACCTGATAGTGCCAACTGGAGGTGTGCTGGTGTGCAAGTGAGCTCCCTCTTTTTTCTCAGTGAATTTTATAGCTCACTTGGATTTCGAGCCGGATACGGAAGTCTTGGCTGTTTTCCCAGGACGTCCTTCTTAACCTTGGCGAGCCTTAATCGGCTGTAGGCTGATTTGGCGACTAACCATGCAAGCGCATAACAAAGTAGAGATTTTTGATGTGTACAAGGACATGAAGCTACTGACCATTTATGAGGAGCTATGTTGACAATTAGTGTTCTAAATCGGGAATCGGCTCGTCGGGTGTTGACTCACAGTTATTGGAGAAAGCCTTGGTAGGCTTGATCATTTTGAAACGGTGCATATGAATGATGCAGACTTTGAGCAATAAAATGGTTTCTCAGGAAGAAGGACTTTTGGACACTGATTAAAGGTCCACTTGGAACTGCAAAGCCATCAATTGAGTGGCACCGAAATTTGAGTTAAAGACATTGCCTCCACATGCGGTATGTATTTTGGGTGAAGATGACACCTTGCCGATCATCATTGCAGCGGGCGCGGATGCACAAGTGAAAAGATGCATTGGTGGGTCCTTAATAGGTGGAAGAGAGCAATGGGTTGGCAAATGTCGGACATCAAGGAATCGATCTAGATTTTTGCACTCGGGTATTCATGGAAGAAGGATCAAGCCAACGAGTACAACACTAGCGGAGGTTGAACCCTGTGATGAAAGATGTAGTCAGAAAGGAAGTGATCAAGTGGCTCGATGTAGGTGTGGTATATCCCATCTTAGACAGTGAATGAGTTAACCCAGTTGAGTGTGTTCCAAAGAAGGAGGATGACCGTGAATCCCACCAATGAAAAAAAATGGTGATTCCACACACGCCTGATCTGGCTGGCAGGTATTTTCATGAATTAAGGAAGCTCAATGAGGCCACGAGGAAAAGATGTTATCTATTCCATTTATTGATCATATTTTGGATAGGTTGGCAGGGAAGGAGTATTATTGTTTTACGGATGGATACTTAGGCTATAATCAAATAATATCATCGGAGGATCGGGAAGACCACTTTTACATGTCATGGGACATATGTAACTGAAGCGAAATGCCATTTGGTCTATGCAACGCACCAGCCACATTCCAGCGAAGCATGATGGCGATCTTCCATGATATAGTGGAAGATTTTGTCGAGGTATTTATGAGTGACTTTTGTTTTCGGTAGCTTTCGTTTGCTACGTGTACGCGAGAATCTTGACAAGTTAGCTCAATGTGAAGACTTAAACTGGTGCTCAAGCTTGGGAGAAGTGCCACTTTTTAGTCCAGGAGGGTATCGTCATGGCCATAAGGTGTCATACAAAGGGTTGGAAGTCGATCGTGTGAAGATTGAGGTGATTGAAAAGCTACCACCATCAATGTTATTGAAGAGGGTGTCTTGGATATCGCAGGTTTTCTGAGGCGGTTCAAGAACTTTTCAAAAAATTTCTGAGCCGATATGCGGTTGCTAGAAAAAGAGTGAAATTCAAATTTGACAAGAGTTGTGTAGAAGCATTCGAAGGAGCTAAAACAAAAGGCTGGTGGAACGCCTGTCTCATTTCTCCCGGATTGGAAACATCCTTTTGAATTGATGTGATGCCAGTGACGTGGCTGTAGGAGGCGTATTGGGGGGGCGACGGAGGAATACAATTTTCATTCCATTTATTATGCAAGCTAATCAGGGGCATATTTATATGCCAAATTGATACTCAGATGCATCGCTTTTGCCTTGTTTATCCAACAATGTGGCTTACAATTCTCATGTAAATTGTATGGAAGTGTGATTTTATACTAACCAACATGATTAGCGTTGTTTTGCGGGAAAAACATGCACCCCATCAGTTAGGTACATGGTGGAAAATCAGAATGGACTCAGAACGAGCAAGGAAGCGGTGAAGAAGCTAGGAATTCAAGGGCTCCGCGATGGGCCGTGACACGCTGCCATCGGATGCATTCACGTCAAGGAGATATAAATTCAAGAAATTCGAGAGAGGGTCAGCGATCAAGCGGTGGCACATTGGAATTAATTTCCCCAGACCTTGACATTCCAGTGAGGGTCCGCGTTTGCATCATGGCATGGCGGGCATGCTCGCGTTGCATCTTGGAGTGCCACGTTGGGAACAGTACACAGTGGCCAACTTCCGAAAGCAACCTCCGCCTTTGCACCGTGTCATGGAGGTAGTGCTCCTTGTTTTCAGTGACACGTTGCTGTATTCGGGAAAATTATCCTAGTATAAATAGAACACTTAGGTTCATTTTTAATTATTCGACTTGGTTGAGCAAGAACGTGGGTTACGGGCGGTTGTGAGGACGAAAATTCTTAGGGTTTTTCTCTATCCCTTTCTTCTTTCTTTCAATTGTTTGCATGATTTCATTCATTTAACGATGTTCAATCCACAAATGAGTGGCTAATTCCCTTTCTTCTTGAGGTTATGAACTATTAAGTTGAAATGTAATTAATATTGATTATCAGGATTTCTGTCTTTTCTTCTAGTTTGTTCTATTTAATTCTTCTTGCATTAATATCTGGCCAATGTTAATGTAAATCCAAAGATCGGTTTCACCGAGGCAAAAAGCTGGAAAGTTGTGAGTAATAGGATATGATCTTTTTCTTGGTTTGGAAAATTGAAATTGATTTACCTTGGGGATAGGAATATGCACGAAAGTCGCCTTAGTCAAGTGTGGAATCGGTTTTGTATGGCTAGAACATGAATTTCTTCTTATCTGAAATGTAGTCTGGAAGGTTTGTGATTCTTAAGTTGGGTTAAATACTTAATCCATAGGCATAAGTTTCCGACTATAACGGAGAAAAGATAAACCATGTAGATTGATGATTAATTTCTTTACATGTCATTTTTAGCCTCGGCATGCTCCATTCTATAGTTGGACTCGATTGTATAAATATTTTTACTTTAGTATAAAAAGTTTCCAAAATATAAAAACATTTTCTTTACACTGTTGTCTTCGTTATTATAGTTATAGTAAATTAACACTCGAAAAGGTTTTACCCCGTAGTCACGTCATGTGGGTTCGACATTCCGGTTCTTAAAGGGCACTATATTGCCTTGCGACCATTACTCTTGCGGGCTCATCCAAGTTTTGAGCGCGTTGCCGGAGACGAGCAATTGGTGAAATTTTAATTTTTCACCAAAGTGTTAGTTTGCTATTTAGGTATTTTATTGTTGACAACTTGGTCTTAGCACGTATTTTGCGGATAGATTACATTGAACAACGGCAAAGACAAAGGGTTGAGTGAATCCATCCTTAGAAGCGGGAAAGACAATTCCATGTCGCCAGAGAAGCTCTAGAAAGAAAATTGCAGTTGCTCAGACAAAGAGCCATTATGGAGCAACCACTGAGAATCCACCCTTGTGCGGGCGGTATTAGTGCCCGGAAATGGCAGCCGGCGGATTCGCAATGTAATAATCCACATGCTAGTAATGTCACATCTAGCATCGCGAAGCTGAGCCGGGGAGGGAGGTTCGGCTTAAGCGAACATGGTGCAATTCTTTGCACACAGCGGGCAGTTTCTGAGTCTCCCTCATGAGGATCCTGGCTGTATCTTCTACAAACTTTTTTGGAGATAAGTGACACTACATCCCAGCTGGAGTGTCAACGGACTATATCGGGCTTACAACGTTCCCATTTTTCACTTTTGGGAGAAGCCAAGAGGTGGGCTGAGTGAGCCACCAAACTCTATAACCACATGGGATGATCTTGCAAAAAAGTTCTTGATCCGATTCTTTCCTTAGGTAAAACAGCAAGACTTAGAAGTAAATTTGGTTTAAGCAAAGGAAAATCGTATCCAACTTGGGAAGATTCAAATCAGCATTCGGAGATGTCCTCATCTGTCAATCCAATGATGTGCTGGTGCACACTTTTATAGAAGGTTTGGAACCCCACACAAAAATTTTGCTGGATTCGGCAGCTGGGGACAAGCATTAGAAAAGACTTACGAGGAGCTTTATACTTTGCTTAATCGTCCACATACGAGGAAATCCGGAGTGGAATCTTGGACTCTTCAAGGGGAGGAGCAAGGAAGCGTTTGAGTCTTGGAAGTGGATGGAGTTTACAGCTACTTCGCAGCTTGCACCAGAGATGGTTGCCTTGCAAAAATCCAAAATAAGCTTGCCGCTGGCAACATGAGCTTGGAGTCAGTCTCAAGCCCGGTAAATGCGGTGCGGCAGAGATTTGGTGTGCGAAGTGTGCGGGAGCAATGAGACACTCGGGTAGTGTTGTGGAGCAAATCCGGACTCGGTGAACTTTGTCGGTAATGCACAAAGGAACAATCACCAACAGTATGCATAGCCTTCACAACTCTAACTGGAGGAATCACCCAGTTTCTCTTGGGGTAGCAACAACCATCGGGGACCCGAGTTCGAGTCGGGGTATGCGGAAGGAATCAGGAGGGCCACGGAACTATCAATCACAATATAGAAACAACAATGCCCCTCCTCCACCACCATCACCCAGCGTTGAGGTGATGTTCAAGCAATTGATAGCTGCTTAAGCTCAATTGCAGCCTGACTATGTCAAATTGGCAGCCGAGGTCAAGAATAATCACTAGCTACCAAGGCGCTGGAGTATCGGTTTGGGCAGTTCTTTGGAGCCCGAGAACACCGAGGCCTAGAGGAGGACTTCCGGCGACACAGACCCCAACTAGCGGGTAAATGCGGTGACCACGAGTGGTTTGCGGTTGAAAGAGGTGGAACCCGAAAGACCACCTCAACATTCGGGAGCAGCAGAAGCGGAGAGGAGCAAAATGATGAGAGGGGGAAGCACAAGGATGCTGAATCAGAAAGACCTCCACCCCGTTCCCTCAACGATTAAAGAAGCACAAGGAGGAGCGTGTTTCAAAAAAATTCATGGAGGTGCTTAACGGTACACATTAACACCTCTTGTTGATGTTTTGAAGGAGTACACAAGTATGCAAAGGCACATAAAGGACATCGTGGCCAACAAAGTAGGCTTATCGAATATGCCACACGGTGGCACTACGGAGAGTGCACTTTGCGGATCTGAGAACCGATTGCCCACGAGAAGCTCAAAGACCCAGGAGCTTCACAATTCGAATAACAATCGGGCAAAGTGTCAAGGCAGCAGTTAATGTGATTTGGGAGCAGAGCATTAACTTGATGCCGACCTCGGTATTCCAAGAAGTTGGGGCTAAGGGAGTCCTAGACCCTAGGTGATTTTGCAGCTGCGGATCGTTCCTTGGCAAGACGAGATGGTATTGTGGAGGACGTGCTAGTGCAAAGTCGGCTCCCTAATCTTCCCGTGTAGATTTTGTTGTCTTTGGATTTTGAGCGAGCTGAAGTCCCATTTATTTGGGACGGCATGTAACGACAGGAAAGCGTTATGGAGAATATAGCTGCAGGGCAGCTAACTATGCGAGCACATGACAAGGTGGAGGTAATTCCAGGTGTACAAGGCCTGCAGCTCCCGGCCGTGTAGGAACTCTCGGTTATCAATGTGAGCAGCGGGATGTTGCTCGGGGCTTTGAGTCTCGAGAGTTAATGGGAAAACCCCCCGACAAAGGTAAGTTTGACAGGGGTGAGGATGGGAATCGTGAGAAAACGTCCGTCACCCTAGGGACGGAATGAGGTTGAACGACGTCGAGCGAATGGTAAGCCGGGCGCTGCACGGGAGGCAACTTCGTGAATTGTTGTTTGTAAAATTGTATATAGATAAAAAGAAAAAAAAGAAAAAAAAGAAAAAACATAAAAAAAAAGAATTTTTATAGGTGTATAAATAGAAAAATAATATTTGTGTTCTTCAAACCTTGAATTCTAACCGATTTCTTGTTGTAAGATATACTACAGGTTGATCGGAGTGAAAAATGCAAAAGGAATGCAAAGGGAGAAAAATAAGTAAGATTTTTTTTTTCAAGTGGCAAGCAGGTGAGCACAACGCGATGGCTCGATGTCCACGGAGGAGGGCCTCCGCGTTACCCTTCGTGACACGTTGAAGGCAAAAATCTGAAATTTCATTTCGGAATGCTGCTTGCGATGGCTTTCCGTGTCACGGGGCGGTGCTCCGCGTGCACTCAAGTGACACGTTGACGTGTTAATCCCGTCCGGGTCACAGGGTCACGGGTGACCGCGCGAAAATACCCCTCTTTAACACGAAAATCGCCTCATTCTCCCCATTTCCCATCCCCCTCCGCGACAAACACCCAAAATTTCCCCCTTCCCCAGCGTGGCACGGACTTAGGCACGAAATTTCATCAACTTTTCTTCGATATCATCAGATTAAAGGTACGTTCTTGAACTCAACCTCAATTTTTGCTAATTATTTCGATTTCCTTGAAAGGAAGTAATCTTGCCTAGGTATAAATTTAACTTAAATTCATTAGAGCTATGATTGTTTGTTGTTCGTAGTATCGTAGTGATTATATGAACTCTAAAATTACATGCTTGATCGACTTTTGTTGTGAAATTGTATATAGGGTTGGAGTTATGAATAGAGAGAAATTGAATTGAGAGTGGGCATGGAAAAAGTGTTGGTTTGTACATGTGGGGTGCGTTGAATTGTGTTGTGCTTCACGTGTTATGCTAAAGCGATGAATTCGGGGGAACAAATTGGTTGAAATTGCATGAAATTATCGAAGCACATAGAAGTTGGGGAATTGCTTAGGTTGAGTTGTTAGAATTTTTTTATTTTTTCATTTTTTTAGCTAAGTGCTATGTGATGAAATGTGATCGATGGTATGTTGGGATTAGCTGTACGAAGTCTGAGTAGTACATAAGAGGTTATCTTGTCGAATCCCTTGAATGCGAAGGCATTTTGGTTGTCTTGTTGTTTTTTTGGTTTTCTTGTTTTTGTTTTTGTAAATAATAAAATAAGTATGATCTTGCCAAAATGCTAAAGGATGGCTGGGAGACTAAGTGTGCATAATAGGCAAACCCAAACTTAGTCGAAGCTAAGTTTAACAGGCGGCATTGGGGCTAATCTGTTTTCTTTGACGAGGACAATGGCAACGGGCAGGACAAGTAGGCGCATCCATCGGGCGCCGGAAACGGTGAGACTTGGACGGCGGTCAGCCGCCGGCAGTTTCCACGCGGCCAGCGCCATCAATATGGAACCCGAGATGGGTGGCCCGGGAAGGGAAGAAGTGGTACACGAAGCACAAGGAGAACAAATACTACACAGGAGCATATTGCAAGGGACAGTTATGCGGGAGTTCCCCATGGTACACAGTTGACGCTGCGAGTGCACGCTTCATTTTGTGAGCCCAAGTGCAATCTGCACTTAATTCGGGAGTTCTATGCCAACTGGAACCCCACGACGCTCCGGAGTGACACCATCAAGATAAGGCGGTTGTCACACTTGGGCCTCCTGCCTCAATGCCGTGCAGGGGCGCTCCAGCTACGGATGCCCGTACTCCAGCAAGCCCGAATATCTCCACCTATGCGGATATCAGACGCACTGTGTGGCGACCCGGTCGACGGCACGCTGGAGCAGGCACAAGGAGAGGGCTATCATCGGAACCTTGCCTGTGTAGTGAGCAGGGAAGCAGAGGTCTTTTCAAAAGAGCCATTCACTCTTGTTTTGATTACAGGGGTTGCACATGACGGATGTGACACGAGATCGTGTATGCCTAGTGTATGCCGATGAAAGAGTACAGAGGTAATGTAGGGGCGGACGTGATCATATCCTCCATGAAGAGAGCCCGGTTGCATCAGGGCACAAGTACGGGTTTGGCGGGCTGGCGACTACGATCTGAGAACCACAGGGGCCAGGAAGAGGCCCTAGACGCTACATTTAGCGAGATGGAGCGATGTGTGCCATAGATGTCACAAAGACTAAGGCACCAAACCTTTCTGAGCCGGTCTCACATTAGCCGAGCGCTTATGCTCCAGGATGACCAATGCTCTGGCCCGCATGTTCCGGGATGCGAGATCTCAGCTACGCATAGGCGGAAGATCGGCAATGGAGGACAGTACATGGCGGCTCGACTTAGATTACCCTTTTTTGGCTAAAACGCCGGGAGCACTATGTTGGAGTGGGCCCGGCTTTTATGGAACTTTGTGGATGATGATGTCCCCACTAATGAGGGGAGACATGTCGCGAGGATTCAGATGTTGAGTCGGAGGACGATGGTGGGGGCCCCAGCACATGGGGGACGAGGCGCGGCACGACGAAGAAGTGGAGTACTTTTGGCGATCGGGGAGTTTCACCACCCACCTTTCTGGTTTGTGATTGTATGAACAACGGGGATTAGTGTTCGATTTAAATGGGGTGGGAGTAGTTAGGTGGTGCTGAATTTTGTCTTGTCTTGTATATAATCGCATATTGTGTTATTACTGTTCTTTGTGTTTGAATTAATGTGACCTTGTTTTTATGTGTATGTTCATTTTGTAAATATTTCTTGTTGTGAAGTAGTGTCTTTGTGAATCTTTGTTAGCGATTATGTAAATAGTTTTATAATTATCGATATTTTTAAATTTTTCATAACTATTTTTTACTTTTGGATTTCTCGGAGTTTGTTTTCGTTCTTTTGCGAAAAGTCGTGAACCGAGTCTTAAATAGTGACCGTTCCCTATGATGGATGGATGACGACCGTCTTGGGAAAATTTAGTCTATAGGAGTAGTTATTTTAATTTTTGGTGTGTGGTTGTATCACATGCATGTTGCTACTCTATGGCTACGACATCTTGGTTACGTGTTGTACATAATATTTATCTTGCAAAGATGATTCGTAGAAAGCATGCAAATTTTGTACATACGTGAGACCTTATGCCTAGAACTCGATTCGGTGTGATTGAGACTAATTTTGAATTCTTGTAATTAGCTGATTAAAAGAGTCGTAAGTGTCTTGAGTTGAGCACATGTGCATCGAGTGTATAGTGAGATTTGGTTATTCCATGCTATTGTGGAGTGGCTAGAACTTTTTGTTGTGTGTACAGCAGAAATAGGAAGTTTAGTGTAGGAAAGGATGGTAGGCGTTTCTTTGTTTATCCTAAAAGTTTTTCTTGTTGTCCTTTTCATATCCACCTTGAAGATTAAATCCTAGTTAGCCCATTGAGCCTTTAGCCTTTATAATTGTTTTCTTTTGTCGAAAAAGGGTGTGAACCAAGTTTAACCCCTTCTTTTTTCATGGTCCGTAAATCAAAGCCCGAAGCTCTTAAGCGCTCAAGAAAATATATAATTTTCCACAGTGTAAAGGAGTGAAATGATGAAAAGAAAACAAAGAAGAAAAGTCAAGAATTAGTGCCAGATCTAAAAATAAGTTGTACAACTTATCTTTTGACATTTAGCCTGGTGTGTTAAAAATTGGGTGACAAAAATAAAGATAGATTTCAAGAAAAGGAGGAGGAAGGAAATAATTCCAGAATGTGATGGGATGTATTGAAGAAAAAGCGCTTAAGGATGCTGGTTGCTATTATTGGCTAGCCCGATATATACTAGTTCCACCAACTGACATTACAACCGTTAAGTCCTACGTGATCTTATATTACGCGTCGCATATTGAAGAACAGGTGTCACACTAGAGGCAAGCCTATGGGTCATGACGATGCATGTGAATTCTTTGGGAGAGAGAGGTGATGAAGTGGTATGCCCCTTGCATGAAATGATTTAGAAGTTCATGTGATCTAAAAGGAAATTCTCTTGTGATGTGAGGCGCATGCTTGACGAAGAATGAGAAATTCGTGTCAGGATATCTTGGTCAGCTAATTTGCATGAAGTTTGCCAATATCGAGAGTCGATTCTTTAGCTAGGAAGGTCTTGATTTATTAAGTGTCATTGTAATGATGATACTATGCATGTTTTCTTGATCATTTTGTTATGAAATAATCGAGCAACCGTAGCTCGGATTGTCGAGCCCAAGTATCCACATGATGAGATATCAATTTCATGAGGTGTATGAGTATTGTTCGAGGGCGAACAAGATTTTAAGTGTGGGGTAGGTGATCGGGGGCATGTTGCTATGCCAAATTGATACTCAAATGCATCAGCTTTTTGCCTTGTTTATCCAACAATGTGTACATTCTCATGTAAATTGTATGGAAGTGTGATTTTATACTAACCAACATGATTAGCGTTGTTTTGCGGGAAAAACATACTTTTTATGAGTTAAGATACATGTTGGGGGAATCGAATGGACTTCGAGAACGAGCAAGGAAACGGGTGGAGAAGCTAGGAATTCAAGGGCTCCGCGATGGAGCCGTGACACGCTGCCATCGCGGTTGCAGTCTGTCCAGGAGATATAAATTCAGAAATTCGAGAGAGGGTCCGCGATCAAGCCGTGGCACGTTGGAATTAATTTCCCAGAGACCTTGACATTTCCGGTGAGGTCGCGTTGCACCGCCATGCTGCCAGGCATGCACTCCCGCGTTACATGCCGTGCCACGTTAGGAGCAATTACCTGGGCGGCCAACTTCGGGGAAAGCCTCAGCCTTTGCACCGTGTCATGGAGGTAGTGCTCGCGTGCACTCACGTGACCGTTGCTTGTTATTCGGGAAAAATTATCCCTGGTATAAATAGAACCTTCAGGTTCATTTTTAATTATTCTGACTTGGTGGAGCAAGAACGTGGGTTACAGGCAGTTGTGAGGACGAAAATTCTTAGGGTTTTCTCTATCCACTGCTCTTTCTTTCAAATTGTTTGCATGATTTCCATTCATTTAACGATGTTCAATCCACAAATGAGTGGCTAATTCCCTTTCTTGTTGAGGTTATGAACTATTGTATTGAAATGTAATTGTTGATTATCTAGTTGTTTCATCTTTTCTTCTATGGTTGTTCTATTTAATTCTTGTTCTTTGCATTAATATCGTAATGTTAATGTAAATCAAAAGAGATCCAGGTTTCACAGAAGACAAGAAAGCGGAAAGTTGTAATTAATAGGATATGATCTTTTCTTGGTTTGGGAAAATTGAGAATTGATTTACCTTCAGGATAGGAATATACCTGATAGTCGTATTAGTCAAGTGTGGAATCGGTTTTGCATGGCTAGAACATGATTTCTTCCTTATCACGAAATGTAGGTGGAAGGTTTGTGATTCTTAAGTTGGGTTAAAGACGAGTTTCCATAGGCATAAGTTCCGACTAGCAACCGGAGAAAAGATAAACCATAGATTGATGATTAATTTCTTTACATGTTTGTTTAGCCTCAACATGCTCACATTCATAGTTGAGACTCAATTGTATAAATATTTTTACTTTAGTATAAAAAATAGTTTCCAAAATATAAAAACATTTCTTTACATTGTTGTCTTCATTATTAGAGTTATAGTAAATTAACACTCGAAAAGGTTTTACCCGTAGTCAGGTCTGTGGGTTGACATTCGGTTCTTAAGGGCACTATATTGCCCGCCCAGCCCGTACACTTGCGGAGCTCATCACAAACAAGCAGCGGTGCCCAAGTCAATTATACGATCCTGAAAAAGGAGATCTTTGGCTTTGGTATTTGCATTTTGACAAATTTAGATCCTACATTGGGTTCGAAAGTGGTGGTATAAACTAATCATGCAGTAATTCGGTATTTGTTTTTCCAAGAGAAGGATGCGAAGCCAGGGATAATCGAGATGGACATTGTTTCTACAAGAGTTTGATCTAAGAGATTTGGGACGAAAGGGAAGCGAGAATCAAGTTTGCGAGATCACCTATCACGATTGGAAAGTCGTTCGCATGTGAAGGAAGGTGATAGCATCAAATAAGAGTTTCAGATGAGCAACTCTTGACAATAAGGGAAGTTGAAATCCTTGGTATGCAGATATTGTGAACTTGGTGGTAAGTGGAGTCTACCCCAATGAGGCTAAGGCTCAACAAAGAAAGAAAGGCGAGACATGATTCCGAATGTACATATGGGATAAACCATTATCTATTTAAGAAGGGACCGGATAAAGTGATGAGACCATGCATCCCAGAGAGCCAGATTACCCGAAGTGAGAGTTGTCACTCATCGCTGTATGGAGGAGCACCACGGAGGAGAGCGAACAACTCACAAGGTTCTCTGATTCGGTTTTCTTTTAGCTTACTGCTTGTTTAGAGATGCGATAGCATAAGAAAGGTGTGATAGATGTCAATAAAACGAGGACAATCAGTAGGAAGGAGATGCCACTGCAGCGGATATTAGAAGTTGAGGTTTTGATGTATGGGGAATAGTTTTCATGGGCCCGTTTACACCGTCATTTGGTAATCGTTACCTCTTGGTAGCGGTTGACTACATCTCTAAGTGGGTCAAAGTAGCTTGACCTAGGAATGACAACAAGGTGGTGATGAAATTTGTAGAAAAAGAAAATTTTCACCAGGTTCAGTTACGCCCCAGCTATTATCAGTAGTGGAGGGGCTCATTTTGTAGATGCAGGTTTCAGAAACTTGCTAGCTAAGTAGAGTGCGGCACAAGGTAGAGACAACGTATCATCCCCAAACTAGTGGGAAAGTGGAGGTGTCAAACATGGAGATTAAGCAGATTCTATAGAAAACAGTGAATGCACAACAAATTGATTGGCAAACAAACTTGATGCGTTTGTGGGATTATAGAACTGCATACAAGATATCCATTGGGACTTCTCCGTACATATTGGTTATGGAAAGGCATGTCATATACATGTGGAGAGTGGAACATCGAGCTTTTTGGGCGTAAGAAAGCTAAATATGGATCGGGAGCTAGCAGGGAAGAAGAGGTTGATGCAGCTCAGCAGGTGGGCGAGTTTCGATGGCACGCCTATGAAAGTGCTAAATGCTACAAGGAAAACTAAAAGGTGGCACGAGGCACATGGTGCATTGGATCTTTGAACTAGGGCAAAAAGTGTTGTTGTTTCAATTTGAGGTTGAAACTCTTCCTAGGGAAGTTACTGGTCCAAGTGGTCAGGGCCGTTTGAAGTTGTGAGAATGACCCCACGGGGCAGTGGAACTGTGGAAAGAGGATAAGTGCCACATTCTTGGTGAATGGGCATAGATGTAGCATACTAGGGTGAATCGTTATTTGAGAGAAGATGTCTATCACTTTAGTAAAGATGATTAAGGATGAACAGCGTCGAACCGCGATGGTAAACCAGGCGCTGCACGGGGGCAACCCGTGAATGTGAGAAGTAATAGAGTAGTTAGGATTATAAAGAAAAAAACAAAAAAAAAAAAAAAAGAAGATGGCAATAGTTGAGAGGCAACTATGATTTCTAACAAATTTTTGTGGTTAGATGATTTCGAATATGGAGGGTCAAAATACAAAAACGCACAAAGGAAAAATAAAGGTAAGAAAATAAAACTTGGGGAAATTTCCAGTGAGCCATCGCGTTGGCTCCGTGTCACGGAGGGCCTGCACGTTACCCTTCGTGACAAGTTGAGGCTTTATTCTAGATTTTTTTAAAATTCAGTAAGCTTGTAGCTTCCGTGTCATGGAGGATGGCCTCCGTGACACGTTGAAGGTGCTTCTATTTCGCGTCAGGTCACCAGGTAAGCCGCGCGAAAATCCTTTTACTAACCCCAAATCCCTTAATTTTCCCCATTTCTCCACACCTCTGCAACCAACACCCCAAACACCTTCTCCTCCAATGTCTACCTTGGACCTGATGAGCAAATTTCTTCGGTTTTTCTTCGATTTCATCAAGTAAGGTATGTTCTCGAACTTTTCCTCATTATTGCTAAATATTTCAAATTCTTGAATGCTTTGATGAAACTTTGCCTAAGTGATTAATAAGTTTGTAATCAATTGTAGTTATGGATTAATGATATTGCGGATGATCTGGTGAATTAACTCAATGATTTTCTCTTAGTTTGTTAAAATTCTTACGATATTGGTAACTAGGGTCGAGGATTGAAAAGGAAGAAGAAGAAATGGGTTAAAATATAGCTATTTTGGGTTGTGCATGTGTATGAATTGAAACATTTTGTGATTGAAGTGAATTATGCTATGGTAGAATATGGATTTTGGATGAAAATAGAAATTATCATGAGCTGTTATAGCATAAGTGCAAAGTACTCACATCCATATAATTGAATCGATGGAGGAATTTTCATAATTCATTGTATGAAGTCGAGTAGAATAAAGACATTGTTCCATAAACTTGTATGAATGCACTGACATGTTGGGAATTGGGCGAAAAAAAGCATGTTCATTCTCTTGCCTGAAATTGTGTTGGCTGCGGCTGTGACTTAGTGTGGGGTGATCAGAATTCGCCAAACCTTAGTCGTAGACAACTATACCTCAAATAAATTTGAAATTTGTATGTTTTTAAATGCACGGGACAAAGGCAGGGTGCATCCACATACGCTCCAGCGAAAAAGAATAAGAATCTGGCAGAGCGAGTAGTACAGCAGCCTGGCCAGTTCCTACGAGAGCATGATAGTATGGAACAAGCTGGGTGACAGATGAGGGAAGAAATGTTGTTAACTACAAGGAAACCAAGTACTCGGAGGAAGCGAATAACACAGAACCACTAATGAAATTCCCTTGGGCTACTACATAGGATTGACTTTGATGGGGGTAAACTTCATTTTGAAGAGCCGAGTGCAATCTCCATCTTATCAGGGTATATGCTTGGAACCCGACTTTGTGCAAGCCACACCATCAAGATCGGAGGCATGTGGTCACCTTTGAACCACACCACTTTAAATGCAATCACAGAGCGCGGGACACTGCAGCTCCTTGTCTCCGCCAGCCCAGACATACTCCACCTTATGCGGATATCAGACGCACCTTATGTCAGGCTCGATCGGCAACAGGTGAGGTAGGGCACAAGGAAAAGGGCTACACAGTTTCTATTCCCGAGATGAAGCAGAGACGGATATGGTTGAAAGATAGTTTTCTATGATGTCGATCTCGGGAGTGCACATGTGGATAATGTCCTGGGATAGAGTTTGCTCTGGTTTATGCGGCCCGTGAAGGGCTAGAGCTGTGTTGAGCGGTGATCATATCCACCATGAAGAGAGCCCGGCTTGCGTCGGGGGCATCATGAGTTTGGTGGTCTTCTCACCACTGTGAAGGGCCACAGTATTGAGGAGGAGGCCACAGGCCGCCCTCGACTTGAGCAGGCGTGCTTTAGATGTTACTAAAACCAAGGCACACACGATACTACTTATGGGCACAGTAGCACATAGCGGCGACATGCCGGGATGATCAATACATGGCCCGAATGTATGGGATGTAGATTTTGCAACTGTGTCGGTGGAAGGCTCATAATGGAGGATGAGATTATGGTAGCGCTCAGAAATGGATTACATCATTCCAATGAGAATGCCCGAGCTTTGCCGAGTGGGGCCCGCATTTGTGAAGCCCATGGATGATGGCGTCCCCTGCGGTGAGGACTGCATGGAGGAGGACTCAGGCATTGAGTCGGATGAGGCGGTGGGGGCGATTACGATCTTGGCAATGAGCCTTGCTTTGATGAAGGGTGAATATTTTGGTGTCCAGGGTTTTGCCATCCAAACTTTGTTTTTAATTTGCAATTATGATGAACACTTTGGGGACAATGTTCCCGATTAAGTGTGGGGTGGGAGGTGTTGGGGTGCCTGCTTCTTCTTGTTTGTGTTTTTGTGTAGTTGTGCTAATTGTGACCACAGCAATACAATGTTTCATGTTATGCAACTAATGAGTGCATGGTAGTTGGTGTTGTAATAAATCTTTATTTGTTGTTGTGTGTGATGTGTAAAATTCTTCAATTATATTACTTTTTTTCTATCGAAATTTTTTGTTTGGGTTTCTCGATTTTGTTTTCGGTGCTTTCTGAGGATAGTCCCCCTTGAACTGGCAGTTGTAGATAGCGACTGTTCCTCTGCCAGTGGATGGATGACAACGTCTTAAGGGAAATTTAGTAGATAAAGTTGATTTTTCTTTCCTTTCTTTCGTTTGTTTTCCAAATGTGTAGCTAATTAATGGTTCGACATTCTTGTTACATTGTTACACATGATTGTAAGATGCAAGTGTGATTCTTATGAGCTTATGCAAATGTGTTAAACATGTTGAGATACTAGACCTAGGGTGAGTTCGGTGTGATCGAGGCTTAAATAGTAAATTCATGCAGTGCTTGAATGAAAAGTACGTGAATGTGTCTTAAGTTAGGCACATGAGTGAGTGTGAGGTTACGACTATTCCATGCTATTGTGAAGTGTTTCAGAACTTGCCTAAGTGTGTATACTAAAACGCAAATGAAGGATGTAGGTGTAGGAAAGGATGTAGGCATTTCTTTGAATGAACCGAAAGTTTCTCCCTTATGGCCACTTACCTTGAATATTCAAAGTCTAGATTTAGCCCCATTGAGCCTATTCTTTGATGGATACAAACCGAGCTTAATCCCTTTCATTAGCATGAATTTGATCCAAACTCCTAGCGCTTAAGAAAAACAATTTTCCCAAAGAATGAAGAGGTGAAGTTTGAAACGGAAGGGAAAGAGGAAGTTGTGAAAGTTAAAGAAAAGGTCAAAGGTGCACTTGTTTGAAGTGATTAATTAATAGTAGAGAGTAAGAAAATAAATGAACGAAAAAGTTGCTTAAATACTCTTTTTCTGTAGTCGAGTGTGCCTAAAGAAATGGGAACAAAAATAAGAGAAAATTCAAGTAAAGGATTGAGGAAGAAGCAATGTCCGTAATGGGGTGGGATGTATTAAAAGTGCTTAGGGAAACTAGTTACTATTGCTTCAGCCAATCTTACTAGTTCATAACACATTACAACTCATTAAATTCTCATGATCTGTCATGCATCCTTAAATTGATGGGTAAAACACTAGGGGCAAGCTTAAGGTT
The DNA here is from genome assembly GCA_018107945.1 of Datura stramonium. Taxonomy (NCBI): domain Eukaryota; kingdom Viridiplantae; phylum Streptophyta; class Magnoliopsida; order Solanales; family Solanaceae; genus Datura; species Datura stramonium. The sequence continues at coordinate 73,418 of JACEIK010005514.1, read as the reverse complement.
CACGACATGATGCATGAATTTTGGGAGAGCGAGCGTAATCTTATTCATATACCCCTACATGTAGTGCTGGAAATCTTATGAGTGCACATGGGGTAATTATCTTGTGTTACAAGGGCAATGCTTGGCCGAGAGATTGAAATTAGTGTCGGATGTCTTGATCGGTTGGTTGCACGAGTTTCCAAGATCGGGAATCGATTCTTTAGGTTAAGAGCCTTAATGGTGTACTTCATTTTATTGATGAAACCATGCATGGTCTCTTGATGATTTGCTATCTTAAATAATCCTTATACTTCAGTAACTTGGAATATAGTCCACCAAATTAGCTATGCGTGGGTTTCAATTGCATGAGATGTGAGAGTGGTCGAGGACGTACAAGGTTTTAAGTGTGGGATAGGTGATCTTGGGAATAATTGCATGCCCAAGTGATACTCTAATACTTCATTTCTACTTGTTTATCTACTTTTATGTGTGTATTCTCATGTGATTTTTATGTAAATGTGAATTTATACTAACCAACATGATTAGTGTTGTTTTGCAGTCTAGAAGGAATTTTGGAAGCTAATCTACAAGTTGGTGAAGTGTGGAAATGGACTTGGAAGCAAGAAGTGGAAGTCGACAAGGAAAGTTGGCCAAAATAGGGGCTCCGCGATGGCTTCATGTCACGCTCATCGCGGAGGCATTCTGCCTAGAGGTACATGTCAAATTCCGGTGGAGGTGCGTGTTGGCACCAGCAACACGACGGTGCTCCGCGATACACGTCATGCCTGGCGAAGTGCATTTACACAGGCGGGGCCGGTGGGGTCCGCAGCAGGGAGCCGTGGCACAGAGGTGATGCTCATGACCTCCATTGCCACATTGCTGTTATTTCGGGAAAAATTCCCACTAGAATAAATAGCATACTTAGGTTTTATTTTAAACAATCGGACATTTTGAGCAAACGTGGTTAGCAGATAGTTGAGAGGAGGAATTTCTAGGGTTAATTCTCTTCCTTTTTCTCTATTAATTTCAATTGCTTGTTTGAATTCTACTTGTTTGAAGATGTTTAATACACAAATGTGTGGCTAATTCACCTCTTCCTGAGCTAAGGATAATTGTGGGGAATGTAATTACTAATATTGTTTTTCATCTTCTCTATAATTGTTGTTCTATCAATTTTTGTTTTTACTACGTTAATGTTTTCCAATATTTATGCCTTATATCTTAAGAAAGTCCAATTGTGATTCTGAAGGAAATTAATTCGATAGAAGTGAATTGGTGGAATATGATCTTTTCTTAGTTGAGAGAATTTAAGAAAGTTTACGTTCAAAAATAGAAATATATGCAGCAATGTCATATTAGTCATTTATGGAATTTGTTATGTATGGCTATAGCATCGAGGGTTTTGCATCACAGAAATGTGGAATGTAAGTCTCATGATTCTTTAATTGGAGAATAGTCAAAAGATCCAATCCATAGGTTGTGTTATGTAGCTGTAAGTAGAAGATTAGTAGTTATAATTAACCAATTACATCCGTGCATGTTTGCCTTAACCTTAGCTTTTTTCGTGCTATTGTTCAGACTTTACTTTGTCTTCACTTAGGTTCTTAACTATTAATATTGACTTATAAAACATTACTTGTTGGTTATCTACCTTCATAGCGATATCGTTCACTAACAATTAGGATAATTACCACAAGTAATTAGATCACGTGGATCGATACTTGGCAATAAATCTACTTTACTACTTGTACGATCACGTACTTTTGCGTGTAGTTTGGTCCGATCACCCATGGCCATTGTTGTTCCATTCCTTCTTCCTTTAGCACGGTGAGGCATATTTTTGTAAACGCATATAGCATGGGTTATACAATAGAGAAGTTAGAGACTTCATGTACGACATAGATCATGAAAGAAGGAAGTTTCTAAGAAACATCTAGTAGCCTCTTACTCATAAGTGTGGCATGCTTCACACCCATGAAGAACACACTACTTTATGCGGCTTTCGAACACCCTAGGACACACCTAATCCTGCTTGTTCTGATAAAAGTTTTCTTGGCTTCGAGAATGGACCACGGACCGCGAGTCATAGGACCTAGAACCACGAATGGCTCCAATATAACCCATGACACATGCATAACATATTCTTAAGCATAGATTAGCGGAAAACAAATTGCAAATATAACATAAGCGGAAGTTTGAATATCTGAAAGAATAAATAGAGTCAACAAGTCAACAATGTTGAATCATCTGAAAATACATAGTTGTACGAAAAGCCACTAATCATAAGATGGTGATGGGACAATTACCCCAACTAGCTCTACCAAAATCTGAAAACTAAAAGACATAAATGGAAGAACATATGAAAAAATTGATGTCCTCGAATCATGGGGACTTACCTAAGATGGGGATATGGACTGGACCGGTGTGTGAGTGAAGCTAAGATCGAGTGAGATTGATCACGAACCTATATTATGAAACTATAGCATAGAAGTATGCGTATTAATTTGATATGCCCAGTATGTAAGATGTCACTGTGAAACAAGGACAACATGTGAAAATCATAGTCATAAGATATTCATAGAGTGAGATATTCATCATAAGTTGAAACTTAATACAGAAGTTTTTGAAAGTAAATCATATGGTTTAACATGTTTGAAATCACAAGTAAAGCTCAAAATGCTCCATGGGTTAATAAACATAAATATCTTGAAACATATAAGGAATAGTGGGAGACTCATTATAGCCAGTAACTCCATCAGAAATAAACTTTGCAATGCCAACTATACCGCTCCAAGTTGTGAAGTCATCCTAAGCCTTGCCGAGAAGAATGATAAAGGCGTGATATCACTCGTGATCCCCCTCGGTCAAGGGGAAACACTCTTTGGTGAGGCCCCAAATATGAATATATACCTATGATCACACGTAGTTCTAAGACCTAGGTGCGCTGAACCCCGCCTACTCGGTGCTAGATTCTACTCCTAAAATATGCATATTGCTCATAGACATAACCACGAAAACATACTTGGTTTTTCATGGGTAGTTGAAAATCGCGAAAATCATAGTCATACATGTCATCCGTGAACTAGCCATGAAAATAATTTCGCTGAGTTGTCCATGATGCGTAAGCTTGAGATTCTATCATGACCCGAATGTAGGCCAGATCATAACACGAGACAAGGATCCTCGAGAGATTCCAAGTCGGCCCATGGATTGACATAAATCTAACTCAATATCAAGTAAAGCGGAATACTTAGCATAACGACATAGCGGAAGCATAAGCCTAATATAACATAGAGCGGGCATTACTTCATACTTATGTATCTTTATACATAGTCTAAAAACCTCTAACATACCGATGGAGTTGATGGGACAACACTAGCAAGTCTGGAAAACTGAACACGAAAAAAGAAACTAATATCCAAACCGGTCCTCGAAAATGAGAACTCACCAAAAGCTGATGCTAATCTACGAGGCGAGCAAATAGCCGGTGCACAGTTTGCAGAAGATCGAGCTGTATCGTGAAAATGATGTAACATAAGTATGCGATCGGTATGTGGAATATGCGAGTATGTAGGTAAGTAAAACGGATATTTAAAAATATATAAAGGCTCTATGAAATCATAAGAGTGGGACAACATGCTCATGACATAAAAATCATAATGTAACATAAGGCTCAAGGTTATCAAATCATATTATATCCATTCATTATCATAGTCATAAGAGAAACTTTATAAATCATCACTTGAGCCAAAATAACATAAATATAATAATTCATAAAAACATGCCGGAACAATAGGAGGACTCATCACCAGCAGCACCATCATGGTAAAACCTTACATGATGTCCCAGCTATCTCGGCTCAAGTGGGCAAGCGGTCCTGGCTTGCCGAGAAGGGAGTGCATTATGTGATATCACGGAAGAGGGGATCTATCAACATTGTAATGTATCATTATGAACCTACGGTGACACGTAGTTATGAGACATAGTCCTTCTGAACGCCGGGCTACTCGGTGCTAGACATTGCTCCCAAAAACATGCACATTAGGCTCATACATAAATCGTAAATCATAAACATCATTCATGAGATTCATGGATAAATAAACATTTAACATCATTGATCACCTTTTAATACATGATTAGCCATGAATCAAGGGCCCTTTATTCGGCCAATATCATAAATCGATCAATCTAAGCGAAATCCATTTCACAAATCATAAATCATACTTGAACATGTGGGCATTGTCCAATACTTTAACATGCTTGAAAAATACTTAATTCACTTGAAAACATAATTATAAACATGGGTAACTATAAAACATGCTTTTCATCATTAATACTTCATCATACATGAATTCATCGCAAATCTTAACTTTCATAGGAACTTTTCATAAATGGGCATTTTAATTTTAAAAGCTTCAAGAGAGCATGATTTGTGGAAAACAACGTAAAAAACTTGCCCATAATTCTAATTCAATAATAATATGTTTAGATCATACCCATGTAGAGAGAATTAGAAAATGTAGAGAATTAGAAATTTCATGCATTGGGTTAAAACCCCATAGAATCAATATAGGAATTTCATGATTTAGAGAGTGTTTGGGCATGGGTGTGAATGGATTCACCCATTCATAACCCTACATACCTAATTAAAGCTGATTCTTACACTTCCTTGAAATCCCAATGAAGGATTGAAGGAAAACTTGAAGAACTATTACTTGATCACCTCCTAAACCCCTTCAATATGCATGCATGAATATGAATGATCATAGGATAGGTTTTACCCTCATAAGATACTGCATTTCGAGCCTTAAATGCTGTAGTTTAGGACCCTAGGACTTAAGAATGATGAAAATTCCCTTAATGAATTTTCAGAAATTTCTGCACTGCTTGAGACCATGGGCGATCCAATGAGTCATGCCTTGATACCACGACTCATGGTATCCGTCCATTGCATCCACTGCCCATTTTCAACATCTCAGATTCATCTTTCTCATTCACTCTATTCTTTGAGAAATGGATTTTAGCATAAATGGAATTCTCTTATCACAAGTCTTGTGATATATGATACACATATAAATGAACATCTTTGAGCAAGGAATCCCACGACTCGACAGGACGAGTCGTTTCACCATACGATGGTTCGTTATATTATCCGTTGTTTCCCCCTTGAGGACATGCACCAAGCCTTCCCACGAGCCACACCACAATCCTTTATAGCTCACAATGGGTCGTCCCATGACCCGTTACTTCCTCTCAGGCTAAGGATCAGTCTCCACACGACCTCAAACGATGACTCGTGGTATCAATGTCACGACCCGAGTTTATACCCTAGCCGTAACATGGGACAAGGAACCACGAGAGGCTCCATGTCGACCCATGGCATTATCATAGCATACACTTAACATGATTATGAATAACAACATGGATAAGCAGAAGCAATAATAAGAATCTAATATAAACCATAAGGACAATGTAATAACACTTAGATACAACACTGAATCTATCTAAACAAGTCTGAAAGCCTTCTACTAAACTGATGAGTTACTAGGACAAGCCCCCAGCTAACTCCCAACATCTGAAACTAAAACATAAGGAAAATGAAACATGAATCACATCCTTGGAAGATGAGGACTCACCACTGTTAGCTGAGAGCGGATGAAGCGTATCTAACCATGAGGCTGAGTCTGCATATCTGAATCTATATCATGAAATGATATAACACAAGAAGGTGTGCTATCAGTACTTGGAATGTACTGAGTATGAAGAAAGCTTAATCAACTAACTCATAAGCATATAAATAAAAGAAGTATATAAGAACACAATAATAGTAATGTAAGTGAAATGGGGTACGACAACCTTATATGAGATTCACATATTTATATCAACATAACCACATTATAAGGACATACATCATTATAAGATCAACTGATGCACAAAACTAATAATTGGAAATAATACAGAGGTACGATGTCGTGACTGATATCAAGAGGGTCCTTGACTGTCCAAAGGGGAGTCCCTAACTGTCAAAGGGAGCATCCCTGACAATCAAAGGGAAACATTCTCGCTAGGGAGAATCCCTGACTATCAAAGGGAGAAAGATTCTCTGATATAGAGAGTCACTAACTGGCTAGGGATGTTAGTCCTGACCGACTGAGGAGAAACATGCATGGCAAGTAGCTAGGGATGTGAGTCCCGACCAATTAGGGATGTGAGTCCCAACTAACTGGGGATGTTCTAATTACTACAACTAATCAGAGACAAGGACATTAGCCACTTTCATCATGCAATATTCATTTTGAAAGGCTTAGAGTTATCGTCTAGTAGACATAGGCTCAACAAGTTAACATATTATTCACATGCTTTATCATCGTAATTCACATCATCACAGAACCAAATAATTATTAGATTTAGCATCTCACCCCAAAGAGCATACTATAGATTCGCATTAAGCACTATTCTATCATGACATCTCAATTCCGAACTCATCTTATTCAATATGTAACACAAGGTCATGCATAATTATGGGTAGTTTTAGACACATGCTATTCATCATCAACCTCATCATCATTTCACATTTATCATAAATCACTTCTTTTAAGAATTTTTCATCCATGGGTGTTATAGATTCAAAAATTTGGAAAACAATTTTTGTAAGGAAAAACAATTTAGAATCCGCTCAAGCTTCATAATCCATCCATATAAATACAATGTAATTATACCCAATCAATTAAATCTAAAACATGGTGATAATACGTAATTTACTTTCAATTACTCAAACCCATAACTCCAAACGCATCTCATGTAACACCCCAAAACTTTCCTAGACTGAATTCAGACATTGCATGAAAAACCATAGGAAAACCAGAAATTTTTCTGTCTCAGACGAACTCCATAACGGACTGTTGTAACTGGTCGTGGGTTACAACAGGATTCCTTCAGGGGGAACAACGAGTCATAGGATGAACCGATGAAATTAACAACGGGCCGTCCTATCGTCTGTTGAATCCTGAGTTCAGAGGTCTACCGGACCCTTCCCTAAGACAACGAGAGGGAACAACGGCCCATGGTAGCCTCCAACAAGCTGTTGTTACCACCCATCATCTGCTTCCAAGCCCTAGAAATGTAGACCACGAGTCTATACAATGACCAGTTGATCCTACCAATGAGTCATTGTGTTGACCGTTGTTTCAAGACCCTGTTTTCCCACCAGTACCAACGGAAGGCATCTACGACCAGTTGTTCCTTCCAACGGATCATTGTACCCTACCGTGGAACAGTTCCAGTGAACGTAGTTTCTAAACCCAGAAATCACGGCCAGATTCAACAGGCCGTCGTTTCTACCAACGACCCGTTCTGAGGCCCGTTGGTTCCTGTCATGCCAGATTTCAGTTTTAATTTACAGGGTTACTTTTGTAATTTCTCACCTTTTTAATACCTACACCATGTCGTTTTGGGTTCTTATAGAGGGAAGTTAAAGGGTTAGAATGACCTTTTTATTCATTCCTCTCAGTTTCCCTCAAGAATAGTGCGTAGAAACTCTGACAGAAAGCATAGAACAGGAGCAAGAGTTTGATTTTCTTCTTAGTTATTCTCAGGGATTTTCACCAGTGTTCTTCTACAGGTATGTGGGAATTAATCATGGAGATTGTTCTCCCCTTGCGTCCCCTAAAACTCTCTCTCTGTTCACTATTAGTTCTAGCCTTGAGTTTATGAATTTGAAGATATTGTCATTGTTATTTGATTAATTCATGTGGAATCCTATCCTATGTTAATTGTAGCATTTTCCACCCATTTGTAACTTAAATGATGCTTGTTCTAGTGAATTAGAAATTTATCCCTAACTCTTGAAAACATTAGAAACTAGAATCATGCATAAGTATTGAATTCTCGAAAATTGCTTGTATCTTTCAAGGTCAGGAGCTCCTATAAAAATTTTATGTGTTAAAAAATCAGTTACATGTATGATAGTCAAATTCAGTCAGAAAGTCTATATACTCTGTATTACTCAAAATTGTCGGTCTAGCCTTAGTCAGATTTTAGCAAACCTCCGGGTTAACCAGAATAATGTCAACTGATCAATTTGACTATAGAATTTCTCGAGGTGCCAGTAGTACCTCCTAGATATCAGAATCAAAATTTAGTTATTGGTCCATTAGATAGTCATGACATTTCAAATATATAACTCTGACTTGCCCCAGGACCCCAGTTCATATTCTAGTTTGTTATTAGAAGGTTACGATACTTCTAGATAAGCAGCTCTGACAAGTCTAGAACCCAGTTTTAGAATCTGGTCTGATAAGACTCTCAGGGTACTTGCAGTCATATGTCCCTGACTAGTCTTGGACCCCAGTTTTGAGCTATCATCCTAGTAGGTCAGTATAGGTTTTCCAGTGGGAGTAGAACTTAGCACAGAGCAGACCGAGGTTCTAGCGCACCCAGGTTCCCAAAACTATGTTTCCAGTGCAGGTTATAGTTACAGATTATTGGCTGAATGACCCCAGACTTTTGTGATCACCCAGTTCATGCCTTTATACCCTGGAAAGGTATATTGGGTCCTACTGGTGGGGTGTATACATCGGACTCCACGTCAAGCTCACGTGGCTATATGTCAGTTACAAACTCTCCCACTAGGCAGTCCAACCCAGTTTCAGAATAAGAATCTCAATTCAGTTTCAAATCTATCAGTTTAACGTAGTTTAGTACAGTATTTCAGACTCAGAACTTTCAGATTTAGGGAATGTCTTTGACCACCAGACAGGGTCATTTTGACAATCTCAGTTACTTCAAATTATTTTAGTTAAGATAATTAGTTGGTCATTGCATGTCTTTCCAGCTCAGTCATTTACATCTATCAGTAAACTCCTCTCACATATTCAGTACATTCAAAGTACTGACGCATACTTTTATGTTGTATCATTTCATGATACAGCTGTAGGATCTCAAACTCAGCACCATTAGCCATTGCAGTTAGATTCACCACCTTAGCAGTTGAAGTGTGAGTCTTCATCATCCGAGGGCATTATTTATTTCTTTCAGTCATTTATTAGTTTCAATTAGACTTAGAGTTAGTTGGGGGCTTGTCCCAACAACTCCTCAGTTAGATGGCTTTCAGACAGACATGATTTTTAGTTTTATTTGTATTATTCAAATGTTTTGAATTTTATGTTTTCAGACTTGTCTTTCATGAATGCTTTATGATATTATTTTAAAGTTCCGTTGTGCATGTTTACTCAAAATACTAGTGTATGATAGACCAAGGGTTGACTTGGGGTTACTTGAGACCCCAAGTACCGTGTTTCATCCAGGGTGTAGACTCGGGGGGTGACAAACTTGGTATCAGAGCCCTAGGTATAGAGTATCCTCGGAATTTCTGAAAGCCGCATCGAGTAGAGTCCTTTTCATGGGTGTGAAGCACGCCACACTTATGACGAGGAGGCTACAAGATGTTGTTAGGAAACCTCTCTTTTGTTCATACTTTTTATCATGCGTTAAAATTCAATTTTAGAAATTCCCTTCTAACTCGTGCCCTATTTCTTTTCAGTGAGTCATGCCTCCTAGACGCGGTAATGGAAGAAGGGCCGGTAATGCCAACAGACCTACCCCACTAGCCTTGAAAACTCCTCAAGATGATTCGGTTTCTACAGCAGAATTTAGAGCGGCCATATAGTTACTGGCCCAAATCGTGACCAATCAGGTGAATCAGCAGGTCGTGCCGGTGAACACGAATGAGTCTACAGCAGCTACGAGGGTACGAGACTTCACTCACACGAACCCTCCATATTTTCAGGGATCTAATGTGGGGGAGGACCCCCAAGAGTTCGTTTGATGAGGTCAGGAAGATTACCTGTATTATGGGTGTCAGCTCCTCCGAGAGTGCTGAGTTGGCTGCCTACTAGCTTAAAGGGGTAGCCCAGGTCTGGAATGACTAGTGGAAGGAGGGGCAACCAGTGAGAGCAGGACCAGTGGAGTGGGAAGAATTCCACATAGCTTTCTTGGACAGGTTTTTCCCTCGGGAGATAAGGGAGGCAAAGATGGTGGAGTTTATGAACTTAAAAAAGGGCAACAGAACTGTGGAGGAGTATGCTTTGGAGTTTACTAGGCTATCTAAGTACGCTCCAGAGATTGTAGCCGAGCCAAGGGTTCGCATGCTGAAGTTTGTAAATGGCGTGTCAAATCTAGTTCTCAAGGAATGCAGGACAGCGATACTGATTAAGGATATGGACCTTTCTAGCTTGATTGTCTATCGCGAATAGATTAAGGTCGAAAAGCTGAGGGATATGGAGCGTAAGAACAAATGGGAAAGGACTGACCAGTCAGATTACGACCATCAGAGGCCTGGCAGTGGTAGTCGCCCACAGTAGTAGCAGCAGCAGAGGGCCCCATCACCTAGTTCAGCCAACGCCCCTACCTTTCGGTCCCACCAGGATCGGAGGGGTGGAGCATCTGGCTCTCAGACTCAGAGCTTCAGTGCTGGGAACAGGTACGCAATTTGCCCCAAGTTCAGCAAGAATCATCCTGGAGAGTGTCTACAAGGCAGGGAGGGTTGTTTCAGTTGTGGACAACTCAGGCATTGAATTAACGAATGTGCATCAGCAGGACGGGGAAGACCACAATCCACTACCTCAGAAGCTCCAGCAGGCCGACCAGCTCAGCAGTCCAACCTATCAGATATGGATGGCGATCAGCGCCAAAACCATTTCTATGCTCTATCTTCCCTTCAGGATCAGGAGAGCTCACCTGACATAGTTACGGGTATGTTACGTCTCTTTCATTTAGACGTGTACGCCCTTCTAGATATAGGATCCACTCTTTTATTTGTAACTACCTACATAGCAGTTCAGTTCGATAGTCCAGAAATCCTCACAGAACCGTTCTCAGTCTCCACCCCCATTGGTGAGTCAGTTAGAGCCAGCCAGGTGTATAAAAACTTCCTAGTCTCAGTCCTAAATAAAGTCATTCCATCTGATCTCATAGAGGTGGATATGATTTACTTCGACCTTATTCTCAGCATAAATTGGTTACATTCCTGCTATGCCTCAGTTTATTGCAGAACTAGAGTTGTCAAGTTCCAGTTTCCAAATGAACCAGTGTTAAAATGGATGGGCAGCAGTTCAATGTCTAAAGGTAGGTTTATTTACTACCATAAGGCCCAGAAACTCATTTCCAAGGGATGTATTTATCATCTAGTTCGGGTCAAGGATTCTAAATCTGAGACCCCAACCATTTTGTCAGTTCCAGTGGTCAGCGAGTTCCCAAATGTATTTCCTGAGGATCTTCCCGGATTTCCCCCTAAATGGAAAATAGACTTTGGAATAGACCTCCTCCCAGATACTCAACCCATCTCCATCCCTCCTTATAGAATGGCTCAGCTGAGCTTAAGGAGTTGAAGAAGCAACTAAAAGATCTTCTTGACAAGGGTTTTATCAGACCCAACATCTCTCCCTGGGGTGATCCAGTTCTATTCGTGCGAAAGAAAGACACTACCCTTAGAATGTGCATAGATTACCATCAGCTGAACAAAGTCACAGTCAAGAATAGATATCCCTTACTTAGAATTGATAACCTGTTCGACTAACTTCAGGGAGCCAGTTGTTTCTCCAAGATCAATCTCAGGTCAGGATACCATCAGTTAAGGGTCAGAGAATGTGACATATCGAAAACAACACTCAGAAGTCGGTATGGTCACTAAGAGTTTGTGGTGTTGTCCTTTGGACTCACAAATGCCCCTGCAGCCTTTATGGGCCTGATGAACAAAGTCTTCAAGAAGTATCTAGATATGTTTGTCATTGTATTTATAGACAACACTCTAGTATACTCCAAAAATGAGGAAGAGCATGTAGATCACCTGAGGGTAGTGCTTCAAACACTCAGAGACCGCCAGCTATTTTCCAAATTCAGTAAATGCGAATTTTGGTTGAAGTCCGTGACTTTCTTGGGTCACGTGGTCTCAGGTGAAGGAATACAGATAGATCCTCATAAAATAGCAACAACGAAGGATTGGCCCAGACCTACCTCTCCTACTGAAATCAGGAGTTTCCTTGGCTTAGATGGTTATTTTTGATGGTTTGTGGAAGGTTTCTCTTCTATAGCATCTCCTTTGACTAAGTTAACTCAAAAGAAGGTGAAATTTCAGTGGTCGAATGAGTGTGAGAAGAGTTTCCAGGAGTTGAAGACTCGACTCACTGCTGCTCCAGTTCTAACCTTGCCAGAAGGAACAAATGGATTGGATGTTTATTATGATGCTTCCAGGATTGGAATCGGTTGCGTTTTGATGCAGCGGGGCAAAGTGATAGCCTACGCCTCCAGATAGCTGAAAGTTCATGAGAAGAATTATCCAACTCATGACATGGAGTTGGCAGCGGTGGTATTTGTGCTAAAAATATGGAGGCATTACTTATATGGAGCTCATGTAGATGTATTTAGGGATCACAAGAGTCTTCAGTATGTGTTCAGTCAGAAGGACCTAAATCTTCATCAGATAAGGTGGTTGGAACTGCTGAAAGACTACGACATGAGTGTGCTATATCACTTGGGAAAAGCCAATGTGGTGGCTGATGCCCTAAGAAGAGTGTCTATGTGCAACGTGGCTCATGTAGAAGAAGGCAAAAAGGAGCTGGATAAAGATATTCATAGGCTAGTTTGGTTGGGAGTACAGTTGGTGGATTCAACTGAGGGTGGTGTAGTAATGCAGAGTGGATCAGATTCCTCTTTAGCTGTGGAGGTTAAGTCTAGACAGGATGAAGATCCCATCTTACTTAAGATGAAGGAAGAAGTTCTCAGAAAAGAAATAGAAGCTTTCTCAAAAGAGGGAGATGGTGTGCTCCGTTACCAGGGTAAATTATGTGTACCAGATGTCGGTGAGTTGAGAATGTAGATATTGGCTGAAGCGCATAGTTCTAGATATTCCATTCACTCTGGTGCTACTAAGATGTACCATGATTTACGGGATATTTACTAGTGGAACGACATGAAAAGAGATATTGCTGAATTTGTAGCTAAGTGCCTGAACTGCCAGCAAGTAAAGGTGGAACACCAAAGACCGGGAGGTATGACTCAGGATATCAGTATACCCACATGGAAGTGGGAAGAAATAAACATGGACTTCATTACGGGTCTACCTCAGACTCGTCGACAACATGACTCTATCTAGGTAGTAATGGACCGGATGACTAAGTCAGCACATTTCCTCCTAGTTAAAACCACAGATTCAGCTGAGGCTATGCTAGACTTTATATTTGGGAGCTAGTCAGACTTCATGGGGTTCCCTTGTCTATTATTTCAGATAGAGGTACCTAATTCATCTCACTTTTGGATGTCTTTCCAGAAAGGAGTTGGTACCCAGGTCAAGCTCAGTACAACTTTTCACCCGCAGACAGAGTGAAAAGCTAAGTGTACTATTCAAACCTTAGATGATATGCTAAAAGCGTGTGCAATCGATTTTAAGGGTAATTGGGATGATTATTTGCCTCTTATCGAGTTTGAATACAACAACAACTATCACTCTAGCATTCAGATGGCCCCATTTGAGGCATTATATGGTAGGAGGTGTAGATCCCCTATAGGGTGGTTTTGAGGTTGGTGAAGCAACCTTGATAGTATCAGACTCAATTCATGAAGCTATGCAGAAGGTACATCTCATTAGAGAGAGGTTGAAAACAGCTCAGAGCCGTCAGAAATCTTATGCAGATGTGAGAAGAAGAGAATTGGAGTTCGCTGTGGATGATTGGGTTTACTTGAAAATTTCACCCATGAAAGGGGTGATGAGGTTTGGGAAAAAGGGAAAACTCAGTCCAAGATATGTGGGACCCTACAGGATTTTGAGGCGGATTGGTAAGGTAGCTTACGAGTTGGAGTTACCTTCAGAGTTAGCAGTTGTGCACCTAGTCTTCCATGTGTCCCTACTGAAGGTTCAGTTGATAAGGGACCGGTTAAAGACTGCTCAGAGTCGTCAGAAATCATATGCTGATGTGAGGAGAAGAGATTTGGAGTTCAAAATAGATGATTGGGAATTTTTGAAGGTTTCTCCATGAAGGCAGTCATGCGGTTTGGGAAGAAAGGAAAACTTAATCCCCACTATATTTGTCCCTACCGGATTATTAGAAGGGTTGAGAAGGTAGCATACGAGTTGGAATTGACCTTAAAGTTATCTTTCGTGCATCCCGTGTTTAATGTGTCGCTTTTGAAGAAGTGTTTGGAAGATCCAACTCTAGTAGTCCTGGTGGAAAAAGTTGGTGTAAAAGACAGCCTTAGCTATGAGGAAGTTTCGGTGGAAATATTAGATCGTCAAGTTCGGAGGCTAAGGAATAAAGAAGTAGCTTTAGTTAAGGTATTATGGAGGAATCAACATGTGGAAGGAGCTACGTGGGAAGCCAAAGTGGATATGATGACTAAATACCCACACTTATTCTCTACCGGCTCAATTGTTAGCTTGAGGTATCAGTTTTTCCCTATGACTCTATTCAGTTTTCATGTTCAGTTTATGTGTTCAAGTTTCTCTTATATGTATGGATGCGTATGTGGAGTATGAGATCAACTCAGCTAGGTGTTATGAACCGGAGGTATTCATTCTGTTAAGTTTCAGTTTGAATGATTAGTATTTTAATATGATAATTGCATTTGTATGTTTTCTGCTTGTTTTCCCACATTCAAGGACAAATATTGTCAAGGGGGAGATAATGTTATACCCGGGAACCCAAAGATCTGATCGGGGAGTTGAAGCGGAGGAAAGTTGAAAATTTAGAACCAGGCACAGGACGAGTCATGGGTACACTCACCAGGACAGCCCACGAGTCATTATGTGACTCATGGGGGAAGGGCCAAATGTTCAGTGAAGAATTGGAGATTTAAGTCACCACGGGTATGACCACGAGTCCTGGTCAATCTTTACGACTCGTGAGGTCAGCCGTGGTCAAGGGGAAGTAATTAAAGGAAGTTGGGTTTGCAATGTACCCAATGATTAGTGACCACGAGTCGTGGTCACTCATGAAGAATCGTGGGGTGACCCATCACGAGGCCAGGAGGGAAGGTTAGATAGTTATTTTCTGCGAATTAATAAGGGCCTTTTTGTAAATTCTGAATGTCCTAAAGCTTAAACTACTTCGTTTTAGCCTATCAAAGGTGGGTTTTTAGAGGGATAATCTATTCTAAGTCCTCATTCATGCATGCAAGAGTTTAGAGAGGTGATCAAAGGGTGATTCAAGGTTCCCTTCTTCAATTCTTTTCAAATCCTTTTGGGCTTTCAAGGAAGAGTAAGATTCAGCTAATTCCAGGTATGTAAGGATATCAATGGGTGTTTCCTTTCACACCCATGCCCATTCTCTGCGATTTTGATGAAAATTCTATCAAAAAAAAATATTGGATTTTGAAGTAGATATATATAAAAATCTAATGATTGTTAATGGGCTTTGTGATTTTCGAACCTTATCGTATTCTATGGGTTTTAGATTAGATTTTTTAATTTAATTTATTTATAATGTTATCGATTATTGAATTCTCTTGAAATTAAGCCTAATTATGCATGACCCATGATGAATCAACTTATGATCTACTTTTCCATTAATGATATTTACGATCCCAGCATGAATTACTATTAAAAATATGGATTTAATCAATTACCCAACATATATTTATGGATTTCAAGCTATATGTATGATCTACAAGTATGTATGAACTTTATGATTCTCTAATTATGTTTTGGCCGACTCACAGGCCTTGTTTCATGGATAGTTTATGTATGTACAAGTATGTTTATGATTATGATGATTTAACTAGCCCATGAATTCATACCTGTTATACTATGAGCACTATATATGTTTTGGGAGTAGTATCGAATACTGAGTAGGTTTGGGGTCCAGGTTTTGCTCCGAATCTCATAAACTACGTGCCACCGTAGGTATGTTGGGACCTCCTTTGTGACTGTCCCCGACCAAAATGTCCCTTTTCATGGTGATATCACACTTTCATGGTTCTACCCTTGGAAAGGTACTAACGGCCTCCTGACTAGGTTTACAAGTCGGACTTCATGTGTGCTCATATGGGGTATGTCGGTTAAGAGAATCTCCCACTATTCCTCATGATTTATGAATGCTTATGACTATGTATTTTGGCTCAAGTCATGTTAAGTAAAGCTTTTCTCCTATGATTATGATTATGTTTGTATTACGAATATTTTGAAAACCTTGAGCCTTATGTTATGTTATGATGTTTACGATATGAGCATGACGTCCTACTCTTTTAATCATTTATGAGTTTTATATATTGTAAATGTATGATTTACTTACCTTGCATACTAGATACATTCCATGTACTGACCGCATACTTTTTATGCTGTATCGTTTCATGATACAGGACCCGGCTTTAGGCTCACCCTCCTCAGTAGCTCTTCCGAGTTCGTTATCAGCTTATTTGGTGAGTCCTCATGTTCTAAGGGCAATATGTTCAGACTCTATTGTTCTCTTTCAGTTTCAGTATTGTAGGGTTAGTTGGGGTATTGTCCCATCAACCCGTCTTTCATGACTAGAGGTTTTTCAGACTATAAGTTGTATTCAGTCGTCATGTATGAATCATGTATTGTATTTTCTCCGTTATTATGTCATGATTTTGTTTCCTTATGTTAAGTCTTCCTATTATGTGAATGAATTAGATGTATTCTCACGCCATGGGTCGACTTTGGGTCTCTCGGGGCTCCTTGTCTCATGTTTACAATTTGGGTGAACGTTCGGGTCGTGACACTATAGCACAAGTAGGATCATAAAAACCTAGATAGGGGTATATAGATTGAATTGTACTTTCCAAGGCTTATGGAGGCCCCGATAGGTTGTTTCTGTGTTGCTTGCACCTTCCAGGGTTATGGGGGCAAGGTTAGGTTCTTGTTTGTGTACTTGCTTGTTGGCTGTAGCCTATGAATGTATAGTCGTGCAGTTTTAGCTCATATACATGTAGTGTTTTACTATATGTAGGTTATGGATAAGAAATTTTACAGGTTAACTTCTGCCCCTTCTTTTTATTCACTTTCAACTCTTTATCATCTTCTATTTTGTCTTATTTACTGCCTTACATATTCAGTACATATTGCACTGACGCCCAACTATGAGGCGTTGCATACTTGCCTGCAGATTTAGATAGACAGACCGCGGGGTCTCCTAGCGACTATTTAGAGTCAGCAGATAGGCTAGCTCCTTTCATTCGGAGTTGCCAGATTGTAGAGGTTTATCTGTCTTTTATTCGTATAGCATTTGGGTAGGCCGAGGCCCTGTCCCAACCAATATTTTCACTCCTAGAGACTTGCAGACTATAGTCTTCAGTTAGTTGGTTGTTGTTGGTCATGTGGGGCCTGTGTATGTCTTATTTAGCGTGTTAGCCGTGTGGGGCCTAGTTTAACTAGTTAGTTAGCAACCTTGTCAGCTATAGTATGAATATGACTGCCTGTATTTATTTTGTTATAACTAGACAACATGGTGGTCTTGTCAGCCCACATAGGATCCCTTTACTATTGTGTTGCTGGGTTAGCTATTTTTGTTATAGGTTTTGCGTGGCTGTGTCGGCCTGAGGCTGTATTTACAGTCGAGATATAGTAGTTTGTTTTCATGGTTTTGAGTCACTAGTAGGCACCATAGGTACATATGCCCAGCCAGGTCAGTCCAGATCTCAGTGTGGCATTAGGTGCCAGTCATGCCTCCCAAGGTGGGGCGTGACATTACATTAATTAGTTATAGCACTGTTTCTCCTAACCCTAATTCGAATAGCATCAAAACTCTCAAATTTTCATTGAAAAGTTCTATATAGTTTGCGTCTACCAATGTCCCTGTGGATTCGACGTCGACTCTTAGTTGAGTATTAAATTTGCATCGACCATGTACACTTACTAATTGGAGTGGATTAGAGAGACGATCAACCCACATGTGAGATATATATTGATGATGATTTTCCATATGGAAGGATATTGGCTATCACTAGTACACTGGCACCTTGGTATGCATACTTTGCCAATTACTTGGTGGTAGGTGAGATACCTGAGGAGCTAAAACCCTATCAGTAGAAAAAGTTCCTAAGTGTTGTGAGACATTATTTTTGGGATGATCCATACTTGTTCCGCATGTGTGCAAGAAAACCATTAGGAGATATGTCAATGAAGATAAGATAATGCCTATCCTTAGGGCATGTTTGACTCTCCAATTGGGGGCCATCATGGAGGAAATCACACAACAATAAAATTTTAGAGTGAGAGTATTATTATCCCTTGATTTATCATAATAAAAATATATAGGCTAAGTCATGCGATCAATGCAAGCTATAGGAGTCCATATGGAAGAGGCATAAAACGCCTATGAACTTTGTGCTTGAAGTCGAGCTATTTGATACTTAGGGTATAGATCTTATGAGACCATTTGTGAGTTTCTATGAAATTGACTTATATCCTTGTTGCAGTGGACTATGTGCCCAGATGAGTTAAAGTTGTAGTAGTGCTGAACAATGAAGCAAGTATGTGACTACTTTTCTAAAAAAATAATATTTTCATTAGTTTTTATACTCCTAGATTCATCATCAGCGATGGTGGCTCTCATTTTTGTAACAAGTCATTTGATGGTTTGCTCCTAAAATACAGTGTCAATCATAAAGTGTAAACTCCTTATAATCCTAAAAATATTGGCTATATGAAAATGTCTAACAGAGAAATCAAGAACATTTAAGCCAAAATAGTGAATCCAAATCAGATCAACTGGTCCCGAAATCTAGATGTTGCTCTATGGGCATTTCAGACTGCTTATTAGACTCTAAGTGGAGCATCTCTATACCGGTTGGTATCTGGAAAGGCGTGTCACCTCCTAGTAGAACTTAAGAATAAGGATATGCGGGCCTTAAAGAAGTTAAATATGGAGTGGAGTGAGGCAAAAAAGTTGAGGCAGAATCAACTGAATGAAATGGATGAATTTATGTTCCATGCCGTTGAGAGTGCAACCATGTACAAAGAGAGGATAAAGTGTATACATGACAAGAATATCCAACATCGTGACTTCTATCTTGGTGATATGATATTTCTCTTCAATTCTAAGCTAAAAGTTCTCCCGAGAAAATTGAAGACCAGATGGTCAGGACGTTGGTAAGTGTCACTCCATATGTTGAGGTTAAGTCAGAGATAGAGGTGGGACCCAGACATTCAAAGTTAATGACCAATGTTTCAAGAATTATCTTGGCATTAATAATGAGGATAATATGGTTGAGAAGTTCCACCTTACGGACTGCTCAACATAGGCTTGACCAAATTTTGAGATTTGTGTCGTGCCGCAATGTTAAATTAAGCGCTTCTTGGGTGTCAACCCATGGGATATTACACATATGCTCTATTATTACACCTACTTCTAGAGCTTCTAGATGTCATTCCACCCCTTCTGGACTAGTGCGCCAAATGCACCTCATGAAGTTCTTATGTAATGACTCGTTCGATCACTATAGAGCCCCAATGACATTAGCGTAAGGATTCAAAATTTGGCTTAGTCTAGATTATATTTATTTTAGAATAAGAGATTGTTTTATTAATTAAATTGATGGGCTGATTTAAAATCCTAGGCAGTAGGACCGCTGTGGGGAATGACCCTTCACCATAGTGGGACCGCTGCAGCGAATGACGTGAGGAAAAAAGTCAATTTAAGTTAGAATTTTGTGGTTTTTCACCCATTATTTTGAGGCACGAACTTGGAGAGAAGAAGGCAATTTTCTAAGGGCTATGCAGTTTCTCCTTCCCCAAGGTATGAGTTCTAACTCTTTCTTTTCCTTATTCGATTCTCTAACGCAGCTGGCTGACAANGTATGAGTTCTAACTCTTTCTTTTCCTTATTCGATTCTCTAACACCCAGAATCATAGATAGTCTATAATGGTGAATTTCTAGCGAAGAACCCTAGGTTTGTGAAACTAGAGCTAAGGTTATGGGAATGATTTAGTGTTGATTCCTAGGCCTAAAAATGGTAAATTAACACTTTCTAGGGTGAATGAGATTATAGAATGTTGTTTTAGAGATATTTTGAGACCTAGAATTCGGTGAATTTGAAACACTTAATATTAAAAACTCCATTAAGGGAGTTAGAGGAGTGAAAAATTCATGAACTATGTTCAAAGGATCATTGTAGATTTGAGTTATGATAATTTCGCCTAAAATTATCAAATTAGACCATAAACAATGGGTAGAATGGATTAGGTTGAGTTCCCAAACCTTTGAATCAAAGAAATAGCCTATTGGTTGATTCGTTAATGTCCTATTTCTAGACTTTGAACATTCGGAGGCATTGAGAAAAGGAAAATCTCTCATGAAGTAGCTGCATATTCAAGTTCTGCGGTCCAGGTAGGTTATGGCTTACCCTTGTGTTAGACTATAATTAGTTAATCGTATATGTGTGTACTATTAATGTACAATTGATGAGGATAGAGGGATCATAAAATATGATGATGTGAAACCTAGTTGATAATTAATTATTAATAAAATACTCTTGATGTGATGTTCTTGATAATATGCTTTTGATGTTGTGTTCTTGATAGTGGAGTCTTGAGGTGATATTCTTTATGGCATGTTTGAAAACATGTGATGGTGGTTATTCTTGATTGTATATTCTTGGTGTTATAATCTTGGGTGAGTTATTGTAATAGTACGAATGAAGGTAAAACATGAGGGGATCAGACCTAGTTTAATTATATAAGCTTAATGTTGCAATTTAATTGTTAGGAATGAAAACATAAGGCAGTTGCAATTTAATTGTTAAGAATGAAAACATAAGGCAGGTAGTATAATTAAATAGATTAAAACGAATCCGAGATAAGAAAAGAATGAGTATTTATGAGAACCCATAGTAGAAAAGTTGTGTAATTAACTCTAAATTACATTAAAAGGATTATTGTACGTTAACAAAGTTTCTTTGTGAATGAATATGTTAAAGGGACGATGATGGGCCCTAGTAAGCTATTTTGAGATGGGGACTAATATGAATAATATGTTGATAAATATTTAAAGAACCCGATTCTATGATAGATCCTTATGTGAGAAGGTAGGAAAGGTTGAACTGACAAATTATGAAGGTTACCTTGGTGTGTTTTATTATTGTGATAGATGACGTGATAATAGGCTTCTTGATAGATAACTAAAAGATAGCAAGTTACGGTTATGAGGAGTCAACTTTAACTGAGGATTTACATGAGTCATGAATTTCTAAATATGATTACTTGGTCTTTGAACGCTGACCATGATATAGGTAATGAAGACTTAGTTATGTTCTGTGAATAAACTTCGAGGTGAATAAATATTGTTTGTTGTTGTGAAATTGAAGTGCAATTACAATAATCAGTGTGTACTTATGAGGGGCCATACGTGTTGACTAAATTAGTAGCATGTTGAAATATGCTGATGATTGTTGATTTATATATTGTAACACCCCGAAACTTTCCTAGAACAAACTCAGACCTTGCGAGAAAAATCCAAAAGAAGACCAGAAAAGTTACCTCAGAATGACTGAGACAGCGAGTCGTGGTCTGCTCCAACAACTCATTGTGTCAGTCGTGGTCAGCCCTATTTGGTCCTTTGGGAACCAAGGGGACAAGGAACAACCCGTTGTGAGAAACAACGAGTCATCCCATCACTCGTTGGTCCCCAACTCAGAAGTCCCTCTTTTAGGACCCCAAAACTCAACCAACGAGTCATCGTGTGTTACAACGACTTGTGGTGTGAGTTGTTGGTTGAGAGTCCCAGAAACTCCCTTCAGTTATGACGAGTGGAAACAACAACCCATTGTATCTCATAATGAGTCATTGTGACCACCCATTGTGGACTGTTCAATAATCATTAGACTTATAGTAGTGAAGGTAACGACTTGACACAACGACCCGCTGGGTCCACCAATGAGTCATTGCGTTACCCATTGTCACGACTCCTAGCTTTCTTATTTAGTGACAACGGGAGGACCCAACGATCTCTTGGTTCTTCCAATGAGTCATTGTACCTCTCATTGTCAATTCTAGTGAGCCCAAAACTGAAGTAGTAGGACCGAAGACTGGTCCCAATGAGTTGTGGTCTCAACCAGTGACCCGTTGAGTGACTCGTTCGTCCCCTGTCGACAGTTTTTCAGGTTTTTCTCTAGGGGTATTTTTGTAATTTCCCACCTTTTTAATCCCTAAACAACGTAGTTTTGGGTTATTTTAAGGGAATTTGGAGGGGTAATCAATGATTACTTCACCCCTCTCATCCCCCTCAGAAAATCATTTCGTAAAGTCTTCTCTCAGAAACTCTCAGGGCAAGAACTACGACAATTAGCTTCCTCTCAGAATTCACAAGGGATCTTTTCTAGAATTTCTTCACTAGGTATGTGGGAATTCAACAAGAGAATTGTTCTTTCCTTGTGTCCCCAAAACTCTTCTCTAATTCTTCTATAAATTATAGCCTTGTGGATTCAAAATGTAGAAAGTTTTCAGACAAAATTCTTTAAGATTTCAAGTGGAATATTATTCATGATATTAGCTACTTTATTATTCCCAATTTCTAGAAATTTTGTGAAACTTGCATCTAGTGGATTGATTTAACCCTAGTTTCTTAGTTCAATAATTTAGAATCTTGCATGATAGACTAGTTTTCCTTGTGGCTTGATTCTATCAGTTTTGGGATTCCCATATTGATAGTATATGTTGAAATCTCAGTTAGATACATGTTAGTCAAGTCTAAGTCAGATTATTAGCATGTTGAGTATTGTCTAGAAATGTATGATCAATTTGACTGCAGTCTTTTCTTGAGGTGTCAGTGATGCCTCCTAGTTTTTAGTTATTTGACTCAGATATCAGATTTTAGTTGTTCTTTAGATGGTTATGACACTTCTAGATAAGCATCTCTAACCAGTCTTAGAACCCCCAGCTTTAGATTTTAGTTTATTCTTTAGACGGTTACGATACTTCCAGATAAGTAGCTCTGGCCCATCTTAGAACACCAATTACAAATTTCGGTCCAATAAGACTCTCATGGTACTTCCAAATAGGTATTCCTAACTTAGTCTTGGGCCCCAGTTTCGAGCTATCTGCTTAGTAGTCAGTCTAGGACTATCTAGTGGGAGTAGGACTTAACATCGAGCGGACCGGGGTTCCAGCGCACCCAGGTTCCTAGAACTACATTGCCACCATAGGTTATTTTATTGGCCTTATGGCCCTAGAATTGTGATCACCCAGTTCATGGCTTTATACCCTGACAAGGTATATTGGGCCCTAATGATGGGGTGTATACATTGGACTCCACGTCTAGCTCACGTGGCTATATGTCGGTTATAGACTCTCCTACTAGTCAGTACAGCCTTAGTTTAGCTCAGCTCAGAACAGTTTCAATTTACTCAGTTCAGTTCAGTTTAGTACAATTAGTTCAGATCAGTATCTCAAGTTCAGGGCATGTCTATGACCATCAGACAGGGTCATTTTGACCTTTTCAGTTATATTTCAGTTTATTCAATTTCAATACTTCAGTTGGTCATTGCATGTCATTACGGTTCTGTTATTTATTCCTTTATTCTATATTATTCTCCCATTTACTTAGTAAATTCAAAGTATTGATGCGTATTTCTATGCTATATCATATCATGATACAACCGTAGGTTCTCTCAGCACTGTTTGCAGATCTTCTCCAGGTGATATTAGCTGAACCATTGGGGAGTCCTCATCTTTTGAGGAAAATGTTCATTTTCTTCAGTTATTTTCATACAGTTAGACTTTAGAGTTAGTTGGGGACTTGTCCCAAGCAACTCAACAGTTGTAGTTGGCTTTCATACATAGACTTAGACTTTCAAATATTTTTCAGATGTGTAAACTTTTGTTATTCAGCTTTCCTTAAATGGTTTTATTATTTAAGCTTTCACTATGATTTACTCAAATTACCAGTGTTATGATAGACCATGAGTCGACTTGGTGTTACTTGTGACTCCAAGTACCGTGCCTCGTCCAGGGTATAGACTCGGGTCGTGACAAACTTGGTATCAGAGCACTAGGTTTGGAGTATCCTAGAATTTCTGAAAGCCACATCAAATAGATTCTTTTTCATTGGTGTGAAGTGCACCACACTTCTGACGAGGAGGCTACGAGACGTTATTAGGAAAACTCCCTTTTGTTCATACTCTTTATCATGCGTTGAAGTTCAATTCCATAAACATTCTCCTAACTCGTGTTCTATTTCATTTCAGTGAAATCATGCCTCCAACACACAGTAATGGTAGAAGGGCCGACAATGCTAACTGACCTGCCCCACCAGCTCCAGAAGCCCCTTAGGATGACCCAGTGTCCTCAGTAGAGTTCAAAGCGACAATCTAGCTGCTAACACAGAAAGCCACGAACCAAGTGTACCAGCAGGTGGTTACGATTAACACGAATAGGTTCGCAGCAGCTGCCTGAGTTTGGGACTTCACCCGGATGAACCCTCCTGCCTTCCATAGATTTAAGGTGGGAGAGGACCCGCAAGAGTATCCTCAGAATGTGTATCGACTACATCTCTCCATGGGGTGCTCCAGTATTATTCGTGCGAAAGAAAGACGGTATCCTCAGAATGTGTATCGACTACAGTCAGTTGAATAAGGTCACAGTTAAGAACAGGTATCCCCTACCCAGGATTGATGAGTTGCTTGATCAGCTTTAGTGAGCCAATTGTTTCTCCAAGGTAGATATTAGGTCAGGGTATCATCAGCTAAGAGTCAGAGAATGTGACATACCAAAAACAACTTTCAAAACTCGGTATGGTCACTATGTATTCGTGGTTATGTCCTTCAGACTAACAAATATGTGATCTGGGGCATATTTATATGCCCAAGTGATACTCAAATGCATCGTTTTTGCCTTGTTTATCCAACAATATTTGTACATTCTCGTGTAAATTGTAGGAAAGTGTGAATTTTATACTAACCAACATGATTAGCGTTGTGTTGCAGTAAAGTGTGAATTTTATGGAGCTAAGAGGCATGTTGGGAGGAATCAGAAATTGACTCGGGAGCGAGCAGGAATTCGCCAAGAGAAGCAAGAAATAAGAGGCTCCGCCCGATGGAGAGCCACGTGAAAGCACCTGTACCATCGCGGATGCATTCTATCCGGGATATATAATTTCAAGATTTTTCAGAGAGGGTCCGATCGAGCCGTGAAACGTTGGAATTAATTTCATGGATCTTGACATTCCAGAAGCGGTAAGGGTGCGCGTTTGCACCGTGGCACGCTGAGCGGCTCCGCGTTGCATGCGGAGTGCCACGTTGGGGACTTGTGCACAGACGGCCAAATTCCAGAGAGCCTCTGTGTTTGCACCGTTTCACGGGGCAGTTCTTCGCGATGCACTCCAGTGACGTTGCTTGTTGGAAAAATTCTCACCGGTATAAGCCCAGACACTTAGGTCCATTTTTAATTATTCGACTTGGCGGGCAAGAACGTGGGTTACGGGCAGTTGAGAGGACCTTAGGATTTTCTCTATCCTTTCTCCTTTCTTTCAATTGTTTGTATGATTTACACTCATTTAACGATGTTTAATCCACAAATGAGTGGCTAATTTGACTTCTTGCTGAGGTTAGGAACAATTGTATTAAAAAATGTAATTGTTGATCAGTTGGTTTTCGTCTTTTCTTTCTTAGTTGTTCTATTAATTCTTGTTCTTACTGCATTGATATCTGGCCAATGTTAATGTAAATCCAAAGTCGGTTTCACTCGAGAGAGCACGAAACTGGAAAGTTGCAGTGGCTTAATAGGATATGATCTTTTCTTAGTTTGGAAAAATTGAGAGTGATTTGCAACCCGGGATAGAAATATACACGAAAGTCGTAGTAGTCATGTGTGGAATCGGTTTTGTATGGCTAGAGCAGATTTCTTCTTATCACAGAAATGTGGGTGGAAGGTTCATGATTCTTAAGTTGGGTTAAATACGAGAGTTTTAACCATAGGCATAAGTTCCGACTAGCAATAGGAGAAAAGATAAGCCATGTTGTAGGTAATTAATTTGTACATCTTCTTTCTAGCCTCAGCATGCTCACATTCATAGTTCAGACTCACTTGTATATTTATTTTAGCTTAGTATAAATTAGTTCACAAATATAAAAACTTTTCTTCCTGCGTTGTCTTCATATTTAGAGTCACAGGTAAATTGACATGAGTAATTTTGCCCCGTAGTCGGTCTGTGGGATCGATGCCAAACACTTGAGCCACTTACTACTTGTTCGACCACGCAGTCCCTGTGGGATCGATACTTGGCTTACTTGAGCCACTTACTACTTGTTCGACCACGTGCACTTGCGTGTAGTCATCCAGACAGCCGAACAATATGCTGCAACTTTCATGGACCTAATGAACAGAGTTTTCAAGCCATATCTAGACATGCTCGTCATTATATTCATTGATGATATTCATGTATACTCCAGAAGAGAGGAAGAACATGCTAACCATTTGAGGATTGTGCTACAGACACTCAGAGACGGCCAGTTGTTCGCTAAGTTCAACAAATGTGAATTCTGGTTGAAGTTTATGACTTTCCTTGGTCACGTGGTCTTTGGTGAAGGTATTCAGGTAGATCCTCAAAAGGTAGCAGCGGTGGAAGACTGCCCAAGACCTACTTCCTCAACAGAAATTAGAAGTTTCTTGGGTCTAGCCAGTTATTACCGATATTTTATGGAAGGTTTTTCATCTATTGCATCTCCTCTGACTAGGTTGACTCAGAAAAAAGGTGAAATTTCAGTGGTAAGATGCGTGTGAGAAGAGTTTCCAGGAGTTGAATACTCGACTCACTACCGCTCCAATGTTAACCTTGCCAGAAGGAACAAATGGGTTCATAGTGTATTGTGACGCTTCCAGAGTTGGACTTGGTTGCGTTCTGATGCAGTAGGGTAAGGTGATAGCTTACGCCTCTAGACAACTCAAGTTTCGTGAAAGGAACTATCCGACTCATGACCTTGAGTTGACAATAGTGGTGTTTGCGTTAAAAATATGGAGGCACTACCTTTACGGGGCACACGTGGATGTTTTCACTGATCACAAGAGCCTTCAATATGTGTTCAGTCATAAAGATTTAAATCTCTGTCAGAGAAAGTAGTTGGAGCTATTGAAGGACTATGACACAAGTGTGCTGTACCACCCGGGCAAAGCCAATGTGGTGGCTGATGCCCTAAGAAGGATGTCTACGTCAAGCATGGCTCATGTTGAAGAGAGAAGAAAAGAACTGGCAAGGGATATTCACAGGTTAGCTCTGTTGGGAGTGTAGTTGGTTGATACAGCTGAGGGCGGAGTAGTGGTGCAGAGTGGATCAAATTCCTCATTAGTAGTTGAAGTTAAGTCAAGGTAGGATGAAGATCCCTACTGATTAAGCTAAAGGAGGCAATTCTCAGAAAAGAAGTGGAGGCATTCTCCAAAGGGGGAGATGATGTACTCCGTTACCAGGGTAGACTATGTGTATTGGATATAGGTGACCTAAGACAACAGATACTGGGTGAAGCACACAATTTGAGATATTCTATCCACCCATATGCCACTAAGATGTACTGGTGGAATAGCATGAAAAGAGACATAGCAGAATTTGTGGCTAAGTGGCCGAACTGCCAGCAGGTTAAGGTAGAACATCAAAGACCTGGGGATATGACTCAGAATATCAGCATACCCACATGAAAATGGGAAAAAGTAAATATGGACTCTATTATAGGTCTACCTAGTACTCATCGGTAGCATGACTCAATCTAAGTGATAGTATACCGGATGACTAAGTCAGCACATTTCTTCCCAGTTATAACTACAGACTCAGCTAAGGATTATGCTAGGCTATACATCCAGGAGTTGGTCAGATTTCATGGGGTGCCCTTGTCCACTATCTCAGATAGAGGTGCCCAGTTCACCTCACAGTTCTGGAAGTCATTTCAGAAAGGACTCAGTACCCAGGTCAAGCTCAGCACAACTTTTCACCCGTAGAAAAATGGACAAGCTGAGCGGACTATCCAAAGCTTAGAAGATATGTTAAGAGCATGTGTGATCTATTTCAAGGGCAGTTGGGATGATCACCTACCTCTCATTGAGTTTACGTACAACAAATGCTACCACTCCAGTATCCAGATGGCCTCGTTTGAGGCATTATATGGTAGGAGATGTAGGTATCTTATAGGGTGGTTTGAGGTTGGTGAAGCTACCTTGATAGGGCTAGAATCAGTTCATGAGGCTATACAGAAGGTGCAACTTATCAAGGAGTGGTTGGAAATAGCGCAAAGCTGTTAGAAATCCAATGCTGATGTGAGGAGAAGAGAGTTAGAGTTTGCAATGGATGATCGGGTTTATCTGAAAATTTCACCCATGAAAAGGGTGATAAGGTTTTGGAAGAAAGGAAAACTCAGTCTGAGATATGTGCGACCCTACAGGATTCTGAAGTGAATTGGTAGTGTGGCATATGAGTTACAACTACCTCTAGAGTTAGCATCTTTGCACCCAGTCTACCATATGTCACTATTGAAGAAGTGCATGGGTAATCTAACTTCAGTTGTTCCACTAGAAAATGTGGGAATAAAAGACAGTCTCTCGTTTGAAGAGGTCCCAGTTCAGATCCTTAACTGTCAGGTTCGTAAGCTGAGGAATAAGGAAGTCGCTTCGGTGAAAGTATTTTGGAGTAACCATCTAGTTGAGGGAGCCAGATACCCTCACCTATTCCCTTCCAGCTCAGTTCCAATATAAGGTACTAAGTACCTCCTCAGTACTCTGTTCAGATCCATACTCATCAGCTCTATTAAGATTTTCTATGTGCATTCTAGTTGCATCAGCTCTGTTTTCATGGTTAAGTCAGTTCAGAGCCAGTTACTCCTTTAGAAACTAGCTCATAGTCTCAAGAAGTAGGACCAACAACTGGTCCCAATGAGTTGTGGTCTCAATGAACGACTTGTTGAGTGATCCATTGGTCCCATGTCGATAGTTTTTCTAGGTTTTTCCCTAGGGATATTTTTGTAATTTCTCATCTTTTTAATTCCTAAACAACGTTGTTTTGGGTTATTTTAAGGGAATTTGGAGGGGTAATCAATGATTAATTCACCTCTCTCATCCCCCTCAGAAAATCATTTCGTAAAGTCTTCTATTAGAAACTCTCAGCGAAAGAACTAGGGCAGTCAGCTTCTTCTCAGAATTCTCAATGGATCTTCTTCAGAATTTCTTCACTAGGTATGTGGGATTTCAACAAGGGAATTATTCTTTCCTTGTGTCCCCAAAACTCTTCTCTAATTCTTTTATCAAATATAACCCTGTGGATTCAAACTGTAGAAAGTTTTTCGACAAAATTCTTTAAGATTTCAAGTGGAATATTATTTATGATATTAGCTTCTTTATTATTCACAATTTCTAGAAATTTTGTGAAACTAACATCTAGTGGAATGAATTAGCCCTAGTTTCTTAGTTCAGTAATTTAGAATCTTGCATGATGGACTAGTTTTCCTTGTGGCTTGATTCTATCAGTTTCTGGATTCCCATATGGATAGTATATGTTGAAATCTCAATTAGATGTATTTTAGTCCAGTCTCAGTCAAATTATTAGCATGCTCAGTATTATCCAGAAATATCAGCTGATCAATTTGACTGCAGTCTTTTCTTGAGGTGTCAATACTGTCTCCCATTTATTAGTTATTAGAATCAGATATTAGATTTTTGTGGTTCTTTAGATGGTTTTGACACTTCTAGATAAGCATCTCTGACCAGTCTTAGAACCCCAAGCTTCAGATTTCAGTTTGTTCTTAAGACGGTTACGACGCTTCCAAATAAACAGCTCTGGCCTGTCTTAGAACACCAGTTACAGAATTTAGTCTAATAAGACTCTCAAAGTACTTCAAGATAGATATTCCTAACTTAGTCTTGGGCCTCAGTTTTGAGCTATCAACTTACTAGTCAGTCTATGACTATCTAGTGAGAGTAGGACTTAACACTGAGCAGACCAGAGTTCCAGCGCACCCAAGTTCCCAGAACTACGTCGCCAGCGTAGGTTATTTTATTGGCCTTATGGCCCCAGACTTGTGATCACCCATTTCATTCCTTTATACCCTGGCAAGGTATATTGGGTCCTACCGATGGGGCGTATACATCTGACTCCATGTCTAGCTCACGCAGTTATATGTCGGTTATAGACTCTCCTACTAGTCAGTACAGTCTCAGTTTAGATTACTCAAAACAGTTTTAGTTTACTCAGTTGAGTTCAGTTTCGTACAGTTATTTAAGATAAGTATCTCAAGTTTAGGGGATGTCTATGACCATCAGACAGGGTCATTTTGACCTTTTCAGTTATATTTTAGTTAATTCAATTTCAGTATTTAAGTTGGTCATTGCATGTCATTACGGTTTAGTTATTTATTCCTTTATGCTATATTATTCTCCCACTTACTCAGTACATTCAAAGTACTAACGCATACTTCTATGTTTTATCATATCATGATACAGTCGCAGGTCCTCATTCTCAACATTGTTAGCAGATCATCTCCAGGTGATATACGCTAAATTAGTGGGGAGTACTCATCTTTCGAGGACGATGTTCATTTTCTTCAGTTATTTTCATACAGTTAGACTTTAGAGTTAGCTGGGGACTTGTCCCAGCAACTCATTGTCACGATCCAAACGTACACCCGGATCGTATACACGGGACAAGGAACCCCGAGAGACCCCAAGTCGACCCATGGCATGAGCATACATCTAATTTAATCACATGAACAGAAGACGTAGCATAGAGAACGTAATCATAACATAACACGAGGGAAAACAATATAGTACTTATACAATACGACGGAATACAACTTTTTAGTCTGATAAGCCTCTAAACATGAAAGGCCAATTGATCAGGCAACTCCCCAACTAATCCAACATTTAGAAACTAAAGGAATAACATAGAGTGTGAACATGTAGCCCTCGGAACATGAGCACTCACCAAGTACACAGAGAGCAAGTCCGAATCTATCTACAGGTGAGGTTGCGCCTGAGAACTGGGACCTATAACATGAGACAATACATCATAGAAAATATGCGGTCAATACATGGAATTTACTGAGTATGCAAGGTAAGTAAAACGGACATTTAAAACATGTAGAAAACTCATAAATGATCATAAGAGTAGGACAACATGCTCATAACATAATTATTGTACTATAACATAAGGCTCAAGGTTTTCAAAACATGCATAATACAATCATAATCATAATCATAAAAGAAAAGCTCTATTGAACATGACTTGAGCCCACATACATAATCATAAACATGCATAAATCATAAGGAACAATGGGATATTCTCTTAACCGAAATACCCCATATGAGCACACATGAAGCCTTTCTTATAACCCTAGTCGAGACGGTGTTCGTACCTTGCAAGGGTAGGAACCATGAAGGGCGTGATCAAACATGAAAAAGGGCCATTTGACTGGGGAAGACATGAAAGGGTCCCAACATACCTATGGTGGCACGTAGTTCATGAGATCAGAAGCTTAACCTGATCCCCTAACCTACTCGGTGTTCGATACTACTCCCAAAACATATATAGTGCTCATAATAAAACATACATGAGTTCATGAGCTAGTTAAATCATGATAATCGTAAACATACTTGAACATATACGAACTAGCAATGACTTGAGGCCCGTGGGTCGGCTAAAAACATAATTCATGATCGATAAAATTAATACATACTTTTAGATCATGCATATAGCTTGAAATTCATAAGTTTATAATAAATAACATAATAATTTCATAAATAAATTCATAATTCATGCTGGGCTTATAAAAAACACCAATGGATCAATGGATCATAAATTAATTCATCATGGGACATGCATAATCAAGCTTAATTATTTAGAAATTCAAAATAAACAATATTATAATCAATATAAATCTCAAAAGATGAGAAAAATCAGTAGATTATGATAAGATTTCAAAATCACATGACCCATAATTAAATCATTTAATTTTATACAAATCAAATACAAAATCCCATGAGTTTTTAAATAAATTTTGAGTAATTAATAGAGAAGGAGCATGAGTATGGAAGAATCCACCCATTTAAGACCCTACATAGCTTGAATTATCAACTCCTAACCCTCCTTAAAAGCCAAAGGATGAAATTGAAGGAATTGAGGTGAAAAACTTAAAATCTCCCCTTAGATCACTTGTCAAAACCTTGCTTGCATGAATGAAACTTAGGATGAATTAAACCCCTTTAAAAGACCCTATTTATACTTTAAAACGACGTAGTTTAGGCCTTAGGAACTTAGGAATTACGAAAACACTCTTATTAAAACGCAGGAAATTTTTGGTCGCCAGTCCCCTCGAGGGACCTCACGAGTCATTGCCACAGGGAACGACTCGTGGCCATGGTCCGTTAAGTCCACTGTCCAAAACATCCAAGGGACCTCACAGGTGACTTCACGAGTCGTGAGTTCAGACCACGACTCATGGTCAACTTCCGTGGCCTACATTGCCCATCCCAATTTGCCAAACCTCTAAGGTAGACCACGGGTGACCTCACGAGTTGTGAGATCTAACCACGACTCGTGGTTAGGCTTGTGGCCTACTCACTCAGGACTTGCCAAACCATGCTGACCACTAGTCACCTCATCACTCGTGGTCACTTCTCACGACCCACCTCATGGGTCGTTTTGTGACCTGGTGCGAATTTTAAGTTTTTCTCCGTTTTTACTTCCGGGCCTGATCCTTGGGTTCCTAGGGTATAACAATATGTCCCCCTTGGGAACACTCGTCCTCCAATGTTAGAAACATGCAGAAAACTCAGAAACAAGCTATCACCATATACAATTACCGGTTATTTAAGCCGAAAACTATCGGAATGACTACCTCCGTAAAGAACTACATAGCTGAACTGAATTCAGACATCACATACATATACCATATCATAAAACATACTTGTACACATGAACCGAACATGAAAAGATTATTAGAGGTTTAGGGAAATACTGATACCTCAAACTAAAACTGAGCCGGCGTGGAACATATGAGGGTGTTTAGCTATCATATATTCTTCGGCTTCCCACATAGCTCCCTCAACATGTTAATTTCTCCATAATACCTTTACTGAAGCTACTTCTTTGTTCCTTAGCCTCCGAACCTGACGATCCAAGATTGCAACGATAATTTCTTCATAACTGAGGTTATCTCTCACACCAATGCTTTCTATTGGAACAACAAAAGCTGGATCTCCCAAGCACTTTTTCAAGAGCGATACATGAAAGACATGATGAATTGCAGCTAACTCTGAAGGTAATTCTAACTCATAAGCCACTTTACCAACGCGTCTCACAATCCGGTATGGGCCAATATAGCGGGGACTAAGTTTCCCTTTCTTGCCAAATCTTATTACTCTTTTCATGGGAGATACCTTTAGAAACACCCAGTCGTCCATGTAAAACTCCAAATCTCTTCTCCTCACATCAACATACGATTTCTGATGACTCTGAGCATTTTTCAACTAGTCCCTTATCAACTGCACCTTCACCATCGCTTCGTGAACCAAATCTGGCCCTATCACGACTGCCTCACCAACCTCAAACCATCCGATGGGAGATATGCACCTCCGTCCATAAAGAGCCTCGAACGGTGCCATTTGGATACTAGAGTGATAGCTGTTATTATAAGAAAACTCTATTAAGGGCAAATGATCATCCCAGCTACCTTTAAAATCCATAACACATGCCCTTAACATATCCTCAAGAGTCTGGATTGTTCGTTCCGCCTGGCCATCTGTTTGCGGACGGAATGTTGTGCTGAGCTTAATTTGAGTGCCAAGTCCCTTCTGGAAAGACCACCAGAGCTGGGAGGTAAACTGAGTACCTCGGTCTGAAATAATAGAAAAGGGCACTCCATGAAGTCGGACCAACTCACGAATATACAACTTG
Organism: Datura stramonium; assembly: GCA_018107945.1. Classification (NCBI taxonomy): domain Eukaryota; kingdom Viridiplantae; phylum Streptophyta; class Magnoliopsida; order Solanales; family Solanaceae; genus Datura; species Datura stramonium. The sequence goes on along the minus strand of JACEIK010005514.1, from coordinate 39,573 downwards.
GCATAATCATCCGCTGAATCTGTGGTCTTGATCGGTAGGAAGTGTGCAGCCTTTGTTAACTTTTCTACCACCACCCAAATGGAATCATAGTGTCGGCAAGTACGAGGTAGACCTACAATAAAATCCATATTAATTTGTTCCCACTTTAAAGTGGGAATGCTAATATCCTGAAGTACACCACCCGACTTTTGGTGCTCGACCTTCACTTGCTGACAGTTTGGACACTTAGCTACGAACTCTATGATATCCTTCTTCATACAATCCCACCAATAGATTTACCGCATGTGTCGATACATCTTCGTGGATCCTGGATGGATGGCATATCTGGTACCATGTGCCTCATGCAATATCCGAAATCTCAAATAATCAACATCTGGAACACATAGGCGACCCTGGTATCGAAGGACACCATCTTCCCCTTGGGAGAAAACCTCCACCTTTTGAATCCACACCGCTTCCTTCAGCCTTCTCAAAATCGAATCCTCATCTTGCTTAGATTTGACGTCGACCACCAAGGGCGATTCTGACCAATTCTGCACAACAATGCCTCCATCGGTCGAGTCGATCAATCTAATACCTAACCTTGAAATTCGTTGGACATATCTTACCAACTCCTTCCTTCCCGCATCCATGTGGGACACACTCCCCATAGAGATCCTACTAAGTGCATCCGCAACCATGTTAGCCTTACCCGGGTGGTAAAGGAAACTTATATCGTAGTCATTTAGTGACTCCAACCACCTCCTTTGCCGAAGATTGAGATCTTTCTACGTGAGCACATATTGCAAGTTCTTATGATCCGTGAACACGTCCACGTGAATCCCATACAAGTAATGCCGCCATATCTTCAATGCAAACACCACCGCGGCCAACTCAAGATCATGGGTCGGGTAATTCTTTTCGTGAACCTTTAACTGTCGGGAGGCATATGCTATCAGTTTCCCACGCTGCATCAACACACATCCCAGTCCGACTCTCGAAGCATCACAATATATAATAAATCCATCAGTACCCTCGGGTAAAGTCAACATTGGTGCTGAAGTGAGTCGGGTCTTCAATTCCTGAAAGCTTTTCTCACAATCCTCTGACCATTGGAACTTCACCTTTTTTTGAGTCAACCAGGTCAAAGGTGTCGCAATAGATGAGAAACCCTCAAAAAATCTTCGATAGTACCCCACTAGGCCAAAGAAACTTTGAATTTTTGAAGGATTCACCAGTCTGGGCAAGTTCTTCACCGCCTCGATCTTCTGGGAATCTACCCTTATGCCTTCTCTTGATACCACATGACCCTGAAATGCTATCGATTCTAGCCAAAATTTACACTTACTAAACTTTACATACAGTTGACGATCCTTGAGGGTCTGCAGCACCAGTCTCAAATAAGCGGCATGCTCCTCCTCACTTCGGGAGTATATAAGAATATCATCGATGAACATGATCACAACATGTCCAGATACTGCTTGAACACCCTATTCATCAGGTCCATAAAAGTTACAGATGTATTGGTTAGTTTAAATGACATAACTACAAACTCATAATGGCCATACCGAGTTCTGAAGGCTGTCTTTGGGATGTCACACTCCCGAACTCTAAGCTGATGATACCCAGACCTAAGATCTATCTTCGAAAAACACCTGGCACCCTAGAGCTGGTCAAATAAATCATCAATCCTAGGCAAGGGGTACCTGTTCTTGACAGTGACCTTATTAAGTTGCTGATAATCAATACACATTCGAAGGGACCCATCCTTCTTTCGAACAACTAGAACCGGTGTGCCCCATGGAGACTTGCTCGGTCTAATGAAACCCTTATCCAACAAGTCCTTCAACTGTTCCTTTAACTCTTTTAACTTAGTTGGGGCCATCTTATAAGGAGGAATAGAGATAGGCTACGTATCGGGCAATAGATCAATTCCAAAATCAATTTCCCTTTCTGGAGGAACACTTGGTAAATCGTCGGGAAAAACCTCCGAATACTCGCACACCACTAGAACTGACTGAATAGTCGGGGTCTCGGACTCCACATCCTTAACCCTAACTAGGTGGTACAATGCAACCCTTAGAGATCATTTTCCTAGCCTTAAGATATGAAATAAACCAGCCGGCTGGTACAACTGATTTACCCTTCCATTCCAAAATTGACTCACCCGGAATTCAGAATTCTATTGCACGGGTCCTACAATTAATTGAAGAATAACATGCAAACAACCAATCCATACCCAAAATGATGTCAAAATCAATCATGACCAATTCTACTTAGTTCGCGGAGGTAACCTTATGCAACACCGTAATAGGGCAATCCCTATATACCCGCCTAGCTACAACTGATTCACCGACTGGAGTAGATACGGAGAATGGTTCTGATAGAATTTCAGGACTAACTCCAATAACTACTATAAATGTAAGGGGTCAAGAAATACAAGGTAGCTCTTGCATCTAACAAAGCATAAACATCAATATGGAATACTTGCAACATACCCATGACCACATCTGGCGAAGCCTCCTGCTCCGGGCGAGGCACTAGGGAATAAAACCTATTCCAGCGCTTGTTGCCCCGTAAGTGTACGCGGTCATACAAGTAATATAGTGGCCCTTTTTAAGAGCCGGATGTCGAACCCATAGGGACTGGACCTATTTAGCTAATTATCAAGTTCAAGTGTGATATTAACTTTCACAAGTGTTGATTTAGACTTTTTCGATAAATTTTAATTAAGTCTTGGGGTGGTCACCAAAATACTCTGAAATCATTCAAGGAACAACTAGAGTTAAAGCCGGATAATCATGCGATACTACTCTTTGTAATGGTTTAAGTATGGAACTATCAATTGTCGACTCACATAATTAAAATTGCATGTTCATGGTCTTTTGAGCCTCTAAACACGACAAACTAGCCTCACAACTACATCATTGAGCGGTGATGTGACATTCTAGTTCTTGGTCAATTCAATTACATGGATGTGGTTTACGGGGTTTATGCTCTTGATTAGGGACTTTCGTACCTCTAGTCATTTAACTCAACTTAGCTTCATAACTACTTCTATGAGTGGTGATGTGACATTTCTAAGTTATTTCATGTTATCATCCCATTTTATCAACCAAGCAAGGCAAATTAGGTATAATTTCTTATCCTAACCGCAAATTATATTGTAAGATACAAACTTGCTCCCTACATTCTTATGTTCTTGCCTAGGGTTTCTTTCTCAAGCATTTACCTAAGCTTAATGTGTGTGTTTTCATGGTGATCAATCATAAAAATAACCATAATTGAGAATGTAGGACAAAACAACAATCAATAACTTAAAACCAAAACAAATTCACATAATCACAATCATATCTTGTGGCTTCAACCCTAGAGGAAGGGTTCTAGCCACTCAAGTTCGTATAATTACATAAAAACATTGTTAAAGTAACATACTTACAAGAATTGGTAGAAGAGAAGATGAAATTTATGAATGTGTTTCTTGGAGTTATGGACATTGTTTTTGACAAATATTTCCTTGTTAAAATTAACTACCTAATTAGACTTGATGTGATGCGGTCCCTTTGTGGGGAACAAGATGGTAATGAGTTACAAAATGGGAAAGAATCAAATTTATGGATGACACTGGGAGGAAAACTGGTCCTAGTATTTCCAGTAGTACTGCTGCAACGGTTATTGTACCACTGCAGCGAGACCGTTGTAGCGAAAGTAATGTTGCTGCAGTGGAGACCAAGCCAGTGAGCGAACCAAACTGAATTTCCTTGTGATGTATTGATATAATTGAGATTATTATTGATTTGGTATGAAATTGGGTCTGGAACTTTGCATTCGGTTATACTTGTGGATATGTTTACATGCTTCTTTTTGTGTGTGAATTATTATTTATTATACTATGATGTGTGTCTCGAGATTTAAGGGTGAGTTGGTAATGATTGAACGTGTGGATGTGATAATTTGTGATATGGAATAGTAAATCCTTCATATGATGGTGAATGTGAGGCCTAGGGAGGAAGGGAAAGATGTTGGACACGCAGAATGATACGATCTAGACCCTGAATGAGGATTGGAGACATGAGTGGCTCGTACCTGAGGTGAGCATCCGGGAAAGCAGTATGAGAGAGTACACATACAAGTATGGCTAAAATACCATACGGCTGGGTTTACGAATATCGGTACACAGACAGGTATGACGAAGGTTTCATACTGATGGGTGTATAATACATGAATTTCTAGAGTCCCCTACAGGTCATGACTGGAAGGGCAAGCATAAGACCCTCTGGCATGTGTGTATAGTAATGTGAAGGCGTGTGCCCGGTATATCACCAATGGTATTATTGTGATATCAAAGATTGAGTTTATAAGGCATGATGTGCATATGGCTGCAATGACAATGAGGTACAGGTTTACAGCGTGATACGAGATATACCAATATGAAATTAGGTATAGTATGAAAGATACGGTGTGGTAAATATGCGGTGACATGGTATAGGTATGGTATTGCATGATTTGATTTTGTCATGAGGACAAGTATGCATTTCGTGACCTAAAATGGGTACATATAATAATTCCATATCATGTTGTGTGACTATTTTGAATCAATTGTGTGTTTGTGATTAAATGTTAGTAGTTCAGAGTATGGCGAAGGGGAAATGGTAATATAGCGAGTGCTGTTGTGAGTAACACTTGATAAATAAGTTTGAGGAAAATGACCTGGATGATAGGGGTTAAACTTAAGGGAAATATAATTACTTCCGTAATAGGAAATAAGGGTCTATAATAAGATGAGAAATGGGTTTACCGAGGGACCTTGAATGACAAAATGAGTAGATGCATGGTAATGTCATGACCCGAACGGAGGCCCGGATCGTGGACAAGGGACAAAGGACCCTGAGAGACCCCAAGTCAACCCATTGAATAAGCATACATCTAACCCATTCGATAAACTGAAGAAATCTTCAAATTCCTCAGCGGAAGTCTAATTCAATATAACATCAGAATAACATCCGAAGCTAACATATACATAAGTCTGAAAAGCCTAGTCTAGACGAGTTGATGGGATAAGACCCCAACTAATTCAACAACACTGAAACTGGAAATATATATAAAGGAAAATGATATGAGGACTCACCAATCCAAGAATATACTAACTTCGGAAAGCCGTCTAAGAGAAGGGCTAGAGCTACAAGCCGTGTCCTGTATCATAAAATGATACAGCATAGAAAGTATATGGTCAGTATGTAGAATGTACCAAGTATGCAAGGTAAGTAAAGCCTCTTAAGTAAAATAAATCCTATGAAACATTTCATAACATATCATAAGCTTTCAAGACTGAGAATAAGGCTACGTGCATTCATCCTGAAGTCGAAATCTTATCATGACATGACCATGCATAACTTTATAAACATCATGACTAACTCGAATGAATCAAAGCTGAAACATAAAATTTATGATAAAAGCTGAACAATGAGTCAAACCTTGCTTTTAGAACATGTATTCTAAAAGAAATAATCATGAGTAATGAATATGCAAATCTGAATCATATAGACAATGGAAGACTCATCACTTAACCGACATACCACATTAGATCTTACATGGTGCCAACTATTAACTCAATCGGGCAGATCCATCCAAACGAGCCTTAAACGGCGTAGTATAGGCCCCTAGAACTGAGGTAATGACAGAAATAACCTTACTGAATTCGCAGATATTTGTTCACTGGGTCAAACAACGGATGACCCAATAGGTCGTTAGAGGGTACCACGACCCGTGGTACCTGTCTGTGCTATGCACTATCCCAGCCTTCTGTCGGATTCACACCACGAATAGATAGGATGACTAGTACTTAGATACCATGAGTCATTCCTTCAATCATTGTCTCCTCTTCTGAAATTTCAGAACTCTTTCACAACGAGCCTCACCACGACTCGTTGTATCCTCCAACAGGTCGTGGTATCTGTTCGTTGAGTCTATTGTAAAATTTCACTTCTTTACCACGACTTCAGACAACAGATCGTTCTTACTAATAATGATTTGTTATGACACTCATTGTTTACACTACCACCAGGCCTAACCCTTTCCACGACTGCTCACAACGGGTTGTGGTTACTTACCACGACCCGTTGTACCTCTCGTTCTGCAACTTTTCCCTAGCTTTCAGCAGTTTTGAAATTTTGAATTCGCAGGTCTACTCTTTGGCACTTCCAGGGTATTACAATATCTCTCCCTTGAAAACATTTTTCCTCGAATGTTAGAACTCACAGAAACTCAGAAACATGTAATCATCACATGCAAACACTGATCATTTAAACTAAAAATTGATGGAATAACTATCTCCAAAAAGAACTACATAGCTGAACTGAATTCAGACATCACATACATCTATCATAACATAAATCAAACTTGCGCACATGAACTGAACATGGAAATTGATTAGAGAATTAGGGGAAATACTGATACCTCAAACTAAAACTGAGCCGGTAGGGAAAAGGTGAGGGTATTTATCCATCATAGCCACTTCGGCTTCCCACGTAGCTCCCTCGACAAGCTGGTTTCTCTATAACACCTTCACTGAAGCTACTTCTCTGTTTCTCAGCCTCCGAACCTGGCGATCCAAAATTGCAACTGGAAGTTCCTCATAAATGAGGCTATCTCCCACACCAACGCTTTCCACTGGGACAACTAAAGCTGGATCACCCAAGCACTTTTTACAGAGGGATACATGAAAGATGGGATGAACTGAAGATAACTCCGATGGCAAGTCTAACTCATACGCTACCTTACCACTCTTCTCGTGATCCGGTAGGAACCAACATAACGGGAAATGAGTTTTCCTCTCATCCCAAACCCCATGACTCCCTTCATGGGAGATACTTTTAGAAATACCCAATCATATACCTCAAACTCCAAATCTCTTCTTCACACATTCGCATATGACATTTGACAACTCTGAGCGGTTTTCAGCCTGTCCCTTATCAACTGGACCTTTTCCATGGCCTCGTGAACCGAATCTGGCCATATCATAGCTGCCTCACCAACTTCAAACCATCCGATGGGCGATTTACACCTCCGCCCATAGAGAGTCTGGAACGGTGCCATCTGGATGCTGGAGTGATAGCTGTTATTGTAAGAAAACTCGATCAAAGGAAAGTGATCATCCCAACTACCCTTGAAGTCCATCATATAAGCTCTCAACATGTCCTCGAGAGTCTGAATTATCCGCTCCGCCTGACCATCTGTTTGCGGAAGAAATGTTGTGCTGAGCTTAACCTACGTCCCAAGCCCTTTTTAGAAAGACCACCAAAACTGAGAGGTAAAGTAAGTACCTCGGTCTGAGATAATAGACAAGGGCACTCCATGAAGTCAAACCAACTCCCGAATATACAATTTGGCATAATCATCTGCTGAATCTTTGGTTTTGACTGGTAGGAGTGTGCAGCCTTGGTCAACCTGTCTACCACCACCCAAATAGAATCATAGTGTCGGCGAGTACGAGGTAGGCTAGTAATGAAATCCATATTAATCTCTTCCCACTTCCAAGTGGGAATGCTAATATCCTAAAGTATGCCTCCCAGCCTTTGATGCTCAACTTTCACTTGCTGACAGTTTGGGCACTTGGCTATGAATTCTGCAATATCCCTCTTCATGCCATTCCACCAATATATTTCCCGCAAATCATGATACATCTTGGTGGCACCCGGATGGATAGAATACCTGGATCCATGTGTCTCATGCAATATTCGGTCCCTCATATCATCAACATTTGGAAAACACAAACGACCCTGATATCGAAGCACACCATCTCCCCCTTGGTATATAACCTCCACCTTTTGACTTCCAACGGCTTCCTTCAGCTTTACCAAAATTGAATCCTCATCTTTTTTGTCTTTCACATCCGTCCCAAGGACGATTCTGATCCGCTTTGCATAACAACGCCGCCATCAGTCGAGTCAACCAATCTAACTCCCTACCTCGCAAGTCGATGGACATCTTTCACCAACTCTTTATTTCCCTCGTCCACGTGGGACACACTCTTCGTAGAGAGTCTACTAAGTGCATCTGCTACCACATTAGCTTTACCCGAGTGGTAAAGGAAATCATATCGTAGTCCTTTATTAGCTCCAACCACCTCCTTTGATGAAGATTGATATCTTTCTGCGTGAACACAAATTGCAAGCTCTTGTGATCCGTATATACATCCACGTGGACCCCATACAAATAGTGCCGCCATATCTTCAATACAAACACCATCACGGCCAACTCAAAATCATGGGTCGGGTAATTTTTCTCATGAACTTTCAATTTCCTTGAGGCATAAGCTATCATCTTCCCATGCTTCATCAACACACACCCATGTCCTATTCTCGAAGCGTCACAATACACCACAAATCCATCGGTAGCCTCGGGTTAGGTCAACACTGGTGCTGACGTAAGTCGGGTCTTCAATTCCTGGAAGCTTTTCTCACAAGTCTTCGAACATTGGAACTTTACCTTCTTCTAAGTCAACTTGATCAAAGGTGCCGCTATAGATGAAATGACTTCAAAAAATCTCCGATAGTAATGGCTAAACCCAAGAAACTTCTGATATCTGATGGGTTCATCTGCCTGGGCCAATTCTTCACTGCCTCGATTTTTTGAGAATATACCTTTATGCCCTCACTTGATACCACGTGGCCCAAAACTGCAATCGAGTTCAACCAAAACTCACACTTGCTGAATTTTGCATACAACTGACGATCCTTGAGGGTCTAAAGCACTACTCTCAAGTGAGCGGCATACTCCTCCTCGCTCCGAGAGTATATGAGGATATGGTCGAGAAACACAATCACGAGCATGTCCAAATATGCCTTGAACACCCTGTTCATTAGATCCATAAAAGCTGCAGGGTCGTTGGTTAGTCCAAAAGACATAACAACAAATTCCTAATTACCATACCGAAACCTTAAAGTGATTTTCGGAATGTCACTCTCCCGAACCCTAAGCTGGTGATACCCGTATCTGAGATCAATTTTGGAGAAACATTTGGCACCCTAAAGCTGGTCAAACAAATCGTCGATTCTAGGTAAAGGATACCTGTTCTTAACGGTGAACTTGTTCAACTGCTTATAATCAATACACATCCGAAGAGAACCATCTTTCTTCCGAACAAATAGGACTGGTGCACCCCATGGTGATTTACTCGGCCTAATAAAGCCCTTATCTAAAAGGTCTTTCAACTGATACTTCAACTTTTTTAGCTTGGCTGGAGCCATTATGTAGGGAAGAATAGATATAGGCTGCGTGTCAGGAAGAGATCTCTACCGAAATCAATCTCCCGCTCGAGGGGACACCTGGAAAATCATCTGGAAAGACCTCTAGATACTCACGTACTACTGGTACGGACTGGATAGTCAGGGTTTCAGAGTCGACTTCCTGAACCCTAACTAGGTGGTACATGCAACCCTTAGAAATCATCTTCCTGGCCCTAAGGTAGGAAATAAATCGACCTACAGGCACAACTGAACTACCCTTCCATTCTAGGACTGGCTTTCCCAGAAATCTGAACTCTACTGCCCGGGTTCTATAATTAACTGAAGCATAGCATGCAAATAGCCAATCCACGCCGAGAAAAACATCGAAATCATTCATGGCTAACTCTATCAAGTGTGCTGAGGTGACCTTATGAAGGACTGAGACTGGGCAACCTCTATATACCCATCTAGCTATAACTGAGTCACTTACTAGAGTGGAAACTGAGAAGGGTTTTGACAAAACATCGGGACTGACTCCGAAGCTACTGGCCAAATATGGTGTCACAAAAGATAATGTAGAACCCGGATATAACAAAGCATAAACATCAATATGGAAAACTCGCAACGTACCAGTAACCACATTCGAGGAGACCTCTGGTTCCTGATGGGAAGCTAAAGCATAAAATCTGTTCTGGCGCTTACTGCCAACTGTGCTAGTAGATGTCCCCTAGTAAGCTGAGGGGGGGAGGGTCTGCTGAACTAGATGCTGGACCTCGGCCCCCAACCTGGTCCTGCCTCACAGCTGGAAAATCTTTAAGCATATGTTCGGGCTGCCCACATCCAAAACAAACTCCTAACCCTGCCAAACACTGGCCTGTGTGTCCTCGGCCACACGTGCTACACGTTGGAATGCTGGAATCTGCGGGTCTACAGCTATGACCCCTCGAGCCTGATGCTCTCCCCCTCTAATCATGTCTAGGCCTGGATGGCACACTCAATGCTGAAGATGCCGGGGCAGATGACCTCTAGTGAGTCTGCTGTCGGTGTCCACCACTGGACCTTTACTGAGGGAACCAATGATCCTCGGTCCTGGCCCTCTTGGCCTCCCTCTTTCTCGAATGTGCCGCCTCCATCTACTAGACGTACACCACCATACGAGGGAAGTCCATATCCTGGTAAAGCATAGCAATCCGGCACTCTTTTTGCAAATACCCTGTTATACTATGAACAAACCTGCTCACCCGCGCCCTCTGGTCAGCCACTAACTTCAGGGCATATTTCGATAGGTGAGTGAACTCAAGGGAATACTCTTGCATTGTCATCCTTCCCTGCTTCAAGTTTACAAACTCAACTGCTTTCAACTCCCTCATCTCTTGAGAGAAGAACCGATCTAGAAATGCTACTTGGAACTCCTCCCAAGTGACCGAACCTGCTTCTGCTACCCTACTTTCCTTCCATTACCGAAACCAGATATGCGTCACCCTGTTCAACTGGTAGGAGGCCAACTCCACGCACTCAACACTACTCACCCCCATGACTTAGGTTATCTTGACAATCTCATCAATGAAATCATGCGGGTCCTCATCTACCTTGGACCCCAGAAACTCTGGCAGGTTCATTCTCAAGAAGTCTCTAACTCGGGCTGTTGCTACATTTCCATTTTGATGAACATGTGCAATGACCTGCTGATTGACCTGAGCGGTCAAGGCCTGCGCAAGCATCTGAATAGCGGCTTGAAACTCATAATGAGCGGCTAGCTCCGGTGCCTGAGGCTACTGAACTGGTGGGGCTGGATGATGCCCATAACCATTTCCATTCTCATGGCCCTCACCACCTCCATTCCTCCTTTCGTTCATCCTTCGAGGATCCATAATTCTGTAATCGCGATTAGCATGAATTAGAAGGATAGAAAGACCTTTCATCACACGACATAGATCATGAAAGAAGGGGACATTTCCTAAACGTCTCGTAGCCTCTTTGTCATAAGTGTGCCGTGCTTCACACCCATGAAAAAGACACTACTTAATGCAACTTTCAGACTCCCTAGGACACTTCAAAACCTATCGATATGATACCAAGTTTGTCACGACCTGACGGAGGCCCGGATCGTACATACGGAACAAGGGACCCTAAGAGACCCCAAGTCAACCCATGGCGTAAGAATATATCTAACCCATTCGATAAACTAAATAAATAATCAATATATCTCAGTGGAAGTCTAATTAAACATAACATCAGAATAACATCTGAAGCTAACATATACATAAGTCTGAAAAGCCTCTAGTCTGGACGAGTTGATGGGACAAGACCCCAACTAACTCAACAATATTAAAACTAGAAATACATAAAGGAAAATGAAAATCTAGTCATCGAAGGATAAGTACTCACCAATACGAGCAGATACTAACTCCAGAACGCTGTCTAAGAGTGAGGCTAAAGTTGCAAGCCAGTTCCTGTATTATGAAATGATATAGCCTAGAAAGGCGGTCAGTACATGGAATGTACTGAATATGTAAGGTAAGTAAAACCACTTAAATAAAATAAATCACTTGAAACATTTCATAACATATCATAAGATTTCAAGACTAAGAAGAAGGCTACGTGCATTCATCCTGAAGTCGAAATCTTATCATGACATGACCATGCATAGATTTATAACATCATGACTAACTCGAATGACTCAAAGCTGAAACATAATATTTATGATAAAAGCTGAACAATGAGTCAAATCTTTGTTTTAGAACATGCATTCTTAAAGAAATAATCATGAGTAATGAATATGCTAATCTGAATCATATAGACAATGGGAGACTCGTTATTTAACCGACATACACGATAGAGCCTACGTGGTTCCAACTATTAACTCAAGTGGGCAGAGCCATCCAAAACATTACCAGGGCTAAGGACCCTACCATGATATCGATATCAAGCTCATGGGCCATTAAGGTCGGGGATAGTTCACAAGGGAGGTCCCAATAATATAATAGTATCATCCTACTTTGGCGCGTAGTTCTGGGGAATAGGGTGATCGACCCTTAGCCAGCTCGATGCTAGTCTCTTTTCCCAAAAACATTCAATGCTCTACATCATATATAACGAAGCTCAACATCGTCTATTGACGAAGCTCAAGAACATCGTATGAAATGAAGCACAACATTGTCCTTTGGCAAAGCTCAATAATGAAATCATGCTGTCACGCCCCGCCTTGGGGGGTATGACTGGCACCTGGTGCCCTAGACGAACCTGGACTACTAACTAGTGGGCCGAGGCACATCTGGTTCCTAGCTAGCTCTATCTCAAGTTCCTGGAAACAAAGGGCTATATAGCGGCTGTAAACCCAGCCTCCGGCCATCTGGGCCTATAGCCACCTGTACCTGTAATAACAGCTGACCAGAACATCTGAAACTTAACAAGTAGAGACCTGAAAAGCTACGTGACCGGCAGGGTCACCACTACTATCAAACTATGGCCTCACATGGCCAATCATAAAAACAGAGATACTAAACAACTATACAACTGCATGGCCTCATACGACCGGCTCAACTGACAACAGGGAGATAAACATACAATCTGCAAGCCTCTATGAGTAATGACTGAACTGATCAGGACAGGGCCCCGACCTACCCATACTGTACATCAAAAGTAAAAGAGCTACACCTCTGGGAATCAGACTCCGGATGACAGGAGCTGACAAC
>JACEIK010005513.1:76818-87364 GCA_018107945.1 Datura stramonium | reverse complement strand
TCATAATTTAAACATATTTTAGTTATGTGGGATTACCAAATTGTTTAATATTGAATCGATACAGTTGAATTTGTGTACATAATTTTAAGGATACATGAACTATAACAATCAAACGATTAGATTGCAATGAACCAACTTGCTTAAAAAGTATATTTTTATGATAGAACTTAAGCAATGAACAAAGAATTCAATTAACAAAAATCGAGCAAAGTAATAAAATTAGCTTGGATCTCAATGTAGCTGGCGAGCAGCGCCACGGAAAAAGGATTCTGAACCTTTCTGTATTATAATACTTGAAAAGCTTTAGATTATAAAATGTAAGTATATTACAAGTGAATGACAAAATCAGATGGTTTATAGTGTATAGATAGAAGACTATTTACAACTAAACCGTTGGAAGCACCATTTGAGGATCTCGCCCCTATTAAGTCCATTATCTGCAAGTTACTTCAGTTAGATAACGGCTGACAAAGATCTCGTATCCTTCCAGAATGGTTGGAACCTTGAGCTATTTCAACTTTATTTGTCTGATTATAACATAGTGTCCCATTCCGTACTTTCGAAGCTAGGTGAGCTTTATTGATATGGCTCTGGCTTCGACTAGCTTGACTTTGGATCTTTCATAGATAGAATTATCATTACCAGTCACGTTCTGATGATATCATTTGGTGTTATCCCCGTTGAGTCATTTTTTGACCTATTCTTCTTGTTATGTATTGCTTCTGAATTCACCAAGTCTTAAGTTTGATTTTTACCCCATATAGATAGTTCCCTCACTTTTCGGACACAAGTGAAATCGTGACCAGAATGCGAAAGAATTTAGTCTTTTATTGGTGGAAAAGCATGTAATTATCCTAGTACATTTTTATGTTACTATCTTATTTAAAACCTTGCCAGAAAAACTCTTTTGAGACAAAAGCTAATCAAAGAGAAAAAAGAGTGTCGAACTCAGAGATTTGAATGATAAAGGCGTTGCTGATTTTGCTACCGTCGAAGAACTTTTGGTGCTATAGAAGAATTATTACATCCAGAGTTCTCGGAGAAAGACCCTGGTGAGAGCCCAAAGCAAATTTTAAGGACTTAGACGATTATTCTTCCCAAAAGGGTGTTTCTTCTATCGATGTAGTTGTCTAAATTTTTAATGATTTATGTTTTTTTTCACTTTCTATTGTGCGCAGTCTTGGACTTATTCATGCCCTTGGTAATTTGATAAAACTCAATGTTCTACATAACACTCTAGTTTTTTTCATGCCTTTGGTAATTTGATGAAACTCAATCTTCTGCATAACATTTTAGATTTATTTTCAGTGCTTTCAAATAGCTAAATCTTATAGATCAAGAACACAAGATATGAAAGATTGAAAGCATTTGAAGTGTTATTTAATTTCGTGTATTCTCAAACAAGTCTTGGGTTTTTAGTTTTACCAGAACTTTTAATTTTTGAATTTTTTCTCATAATTCTCTTCACACTGAATGCTTTATTCTTTTGATTTTTCGAGGCTTGAATCTTAGAGCAACTCGATTTTTATAACCTCTAAAATTTTCCCATAATTTTATTTTATTTTGAGCATTTTACATTTTCTAAAATCTTGAAACGACTCAAAGCATTTTATCGAGAATATCAATGACCAAGAATTTCAACGTCTGATTTTGGTAAAGTCCGAGAACTTGCGCATTCAATTATTTTTATGATTGAAAATAAAAACATTTAGTCTTTAGCCATTTAATTTGATAACTTTATAAGAGAGGGACCTTATATTTACGGTGCTTTTGAAGGGAACGTCTCCTAGTCATTTGGGCACGATTGTTTGGATTTATTATTTTTACTCGTTTCCAGGTATATGAAGTCATATAAGCAAGTTAAATGAGTTTTTTCAGTCATACATATACAGGAAATTTTAGAAGATGCAAGTTTTGTTTCACTTTATTTCTTTAACGTACACAAGTGTTATAACCTTGTTAATACAAATAGAAAATGAACAAAAATACATTGAAAAAGAGTTGTGGTCATGCTAACATCTAATGAGTCTAGTCAGTTCTTGTGACTGTACTGACATCTAGTGAGTTCGGTTGACTTTTAAATTTGGTTCCTTCTATTCTTTTTTGGGTTGATCTGGTAGTCCCTAGTCCTTTCCTTAGAATAGTTCCAATCTTTCAACCTTATTTCTTGATTTGATATTATGTCTCGATACACTTTATGAAAGTCATGATATTACTGTCCTTTGAGTTACATCATATAATGATTCCTAATGTTCTTGAATATGAAGTATGAGAATTCTGGCATCGGATCTTTCCTTCATTTTCATTCCGAAGCCACTACATAGTGTTTCCGACATTTGTTGCTATAATTCCCAATTCCTTTATGCACCAGTCTTTAGTGTTATCATGCTTTTAATTGCATCATAGGATAATCTCCCCAGTGTTTAAATGTGAAGTATGAGGATTCAGACATTAGAGTGTTCCTTTATCTCCATTCTAGGGTCGTTTTACGACTTTTCCGACACTTTTGGCTTATATATGAAGTTTGAGGATATGGACATTGGAGCCTTTCATTCTTCTTTTCAGGAAAAAGGGTACATACAATATCATAATACGCTCTATGTTGTTGCTTCATTAAAAAAAATGGTCAGAAAAATTCATTCGAAATAAAAACTGATTAAAAAAGAGCATAGCACGTATTTTCATGCTTGTGTCTATTTACCGCCTTTTTGGAGTGCTCATAGTTATTGTTGTTTCTATAACCAAAAAAAATATTGCAAGGTGAATGAAATAACTAATTGACTTAGGATAGTTTGGACTTACTTTAACAGTAATGATATTTCAAGTAGTTGATGTTTCGTCCGCTTCATGTAGGCCACTTTTTTATCATTTTGTATAATCTTTGCAATCTGATCTTGATCCAGCCTACGGTAAGCCCAATAGTCCTGAAAATAATGGGTAAGGTTCAAATTGGCTCTAGGAAGGTCTCATGTGAAAGTTTGACCAGCCTTGATTTCGGATCACGAAGATGCTGATAGTTGAATCTAACCATCCTCTACGTGTATTTTTGATGCATATCGATTGTGAATAAATTCCTATTTCACCGCTTAGAACTCCAATAAACTTTCCTTCAATTTCAATGAGGCGTCAGAACTTGATGGGTTGAGACCTTTGGTGAAGGCCTTTATCATCCACTCTCTGAGCATCTCTGTGTTGTCCTGCTTCATCTTGAAGATGTCACTTTCTGGGTTTACACGTTTCGAGCTCTGACATGGACTTTGATAAAGGCATCTACACCAACAGAAAAAATTATAGAGTATTCGGGTAAATAGAAATACCATGTCAAGGCTCCTTTGGTGAGCATTTTTCCAAACTTCTTTATTAGGATCGATTTGGTCTTTTCTGGTGTCAAGTCATTTCCCTTAACAACGGTTACGTACGCCCGTTATGTGCTCATGTGGGTCTATAGTCCCGTATATTTACAAATATCTAATATTATATATTTTTGGGATCAACATTGATGCAACACTTGGCTTATAAGGTAACTAGATATTCTTCCTTAAATCTAGATCTCTGAGGGCCGGTGTTGCCCTTGGGATATGATTTATCCGAGAGTGAATCTCTTTCACTTACTTCAAAAACTCGGCCTTGAAAGGATCTATTGGTTCATTTCCACTCCTGAAATCTCTGGCTTTGTCATCCTCCGATCAAATTTCCCCTTTTGAAGCATTTTGAGCAGCAAACGTGACCCCTCATTCTGGAACCACACTGGGTGGTGCCGAGGCCCCTGGATTCACGTTGTTGGAAAATGTCCTTACTGCTTCTTGGTACTGAAGTATGCCCATATCTTGCCTTGCAAGGTGCTTCATTATTTCTCCGTACCAAGGCATCAAGATCCTTACCATTTTCTCCAAACTTGTGTTATTTCCACGACCATCATTCAAACTGCTTCTACGGCCATCATCATCGTAATTATCCATGTCATTAGGAGTCTAGATTCTTGTAATCCTCTTATTATACTCTTCATAGAGAGTTATGCTTCCTTCATTATGCAGAATTTGATCTTTGGTTGAGAGTTCTCTATGAAGGCCGGAAACACTTGATCATTATTCGAAGCAAATCATTATTGCCTTGATAGGCGTTGAACTGTTGGTTGTTGTTAGCTATAACTGTGATGAATTTTCCTTATAAAACAAACCTTAGTAATTATAAGTTAGGAAAAAGTAAGATTAAGAGGTCAAGAAAATATCACAATTATTCAAGCCCCATGATAGGCATCAAATTACTTATCCCTGAATTGGTGTAGTAAAATTTTATACGTGATTTAAGGATACGTAGATTGTAATAACCAAATGATTAGATTTTAATGATCTAACTTGCTTAGAAAATATATTCTATGACCGAACTTAAGAAACGGACAAATAATTGAATAAAAAATGGAGTACAATAATAAAATTAGCTTGAATCTAGATGTACCTAGCGAGTAGCGCCACCGCAAAGAGGATTCTGAGCCTTTTTGTATTACAATACTTGAGAGCTTGATGTTGCAAAACTTAAGTATATTGCCTGTAAACAAGTAAAATCAGAAGGTTTATAATGAGTAGATAGAAGACTGTTTATAACTAAACCCTAGAGAATATCATCCAAGAATCTCTCCCCTATAAAGTCCATTGTATGCATGTTACTTTAGTTACGTAATGACTTACAAAGATTTCAGACCCTTCTGTAATAGTTGGAACCTTAAGCTTAGCTCGATCTTATTTTGTCCAATCATAGGCTGGTATTTGATCTTGTACTTTTTGAGCTAGATGAATTTTTCCGATATGACTCAAACGCTGACTATCTAGACTTTGTATCTTTCATGGATAGGATTATCCTTATCAGTCACCTTCTAAGGATATCATTTGGTGTTATCCCTACTGAGTCATTTTTGATCCCTTCTTCTTGCCATGCATTATTTTTGATTCGCCTTAAGTCCGAATTTTACCCAATACATAAATATCATACTTGGTGTGCTAAAATATATATAAAGAAGCTAAAAGCTACCAAACATGATATTAATTATATTAGCTAATAATTTTCTTTCTAACCAGCAACCCAACTGCTCCAAGTTTGTGAAGGATGTGAACAAGTCATTTTAACTGACCTCTCATATAAATCTCTATTCATACTCAAGGGTAGATTTATAATTAAATTTATGGTTTATGTGAATTCATGGGCTCTCTATCAAACTATATTTTTTATGTATATATTTTTAAAAATTGATCTAATATTATCTGCTAGTCCTCAAGTTGTAACAATAACTAAATGATATACTTGATTGAATGTGATCTATCCATTTTAACAAAATTATTTTTGTGATAATCATCTAATTATTGTAAACATATAGAAAACAAGAAATAAAAACAAAGTAAATAAATAAATACAAGAGAAGAGAGTGCAGAGAGAAGACATAGTTTTTCTTATTCCTTTCATGTATTTCCCAAATGTTCTTTCAAATATCAAGTGTTTACAATTCAAATCCTAATACCTCTATTTATAGTGTTCAAGGCATACAAAAGATTGTCAATAAGATGACATTAACTATTGATATAATGACAGAGGTTATGGAGGTATAAGGTTACAAGAATAATAGTGATAAATATTGGAGGTTATCTTCATAATGGAGGAAAGTAATAGAAATAAATAGTGGGAGTTAATTATATTTGTGTAGTGGATATCTAAAGTAAATACATATTTTACAGCACCCCCCGATGTCCAGTAATAAATAATGTGTCTTGTTAAAACCTTACTATGAAAAAATTTAAAGGAAAAAAATTCTAGTGAAGAAAAAATAGTACACATATCTTGTAATATGCATTGTTTGTTGCCTCATTAAAAATTTTGTCCGAAAAATTCAATAGGACAAAACCTCGGCTAAAAAAAGAGTGGAACACGTATACTCCCTCCTGAGTCTTTGAGCTCAGCCAAATACATTTTTGATAATCACTCTATTCGTGACTTTGTCCTCATAGATAAATTGCTCATTCGACTTATTCATAGCAACAACCAAGTGGCACACACTTCAATTGCATGAAAATAAAATAGACAATTTGTAGAATAATATAGTATGACGGTATTCCCACATACAAACAAACAACTTTCTTGAGATCAAACCCATATAAATCAAATAACTTCCCTGCATTTGCATAATCAATAACCATGTTTTCATTTCACTCAAATATCTCCGCACAAAAGTGAAATTATATCAAGCTTGCAATTAATAAATAATATTATCTCATGGATAATAATAGCAGGATACATAAGTGCACCAATATCATTTTTCATGAGATAGAAATTGATCTATATATATATATTAAGAGATCTCACAGTCATTGGAGAATTCAATAGAATCTCTTTAAAAACTTTTAAATCCTTCAAGGATTTTCATATAACTTTCACCGTCTATATAGACACAACAACCCAATATTATACCATATTCAAATTTTCATATATTGTCAGAACGAAAGAAACCTCATTGCATCCACCATAGGAGAACAAGACTTGTAAAAAAAAATTATGTCACAAGGCACAAGCCGTACTTTTAATATTACAAATTCTCTTATTTTGACATTTGTACAAAAATTCATTTGTACCCCCACTGACATTATACCTTGGTCGAATGACATAAGTTCAAAATATTACTTTTACAAGTGAAATAAAGTATACTTGAATTATGTATTTTTATTTGGCCAATCATTTATCTATCCATACTTTTGGACAGATGTAACAACCCGTTTGTTCGTTATGGAGGGAAAAATGAGATCAAGCACCCCTCTCTAGCCTAAGTGTTGGTGGGAAGGTGTTAACTAGATGTCGATGGGATTTTGAAGCTAAAAAATGATCTGTGTGCAAGAAATGGGAGCTACTAGTCATGGGGGACCATTGCATCGAGGGATAACCGCTGCAGTGAGACCATTATCACAGTCGGAGGTCTGCTGTAATGGACTGAGAAATATACCGTCAGATCCGTTATGACGGTGTCTTGGACGCTGTAGCGGGTCCACTACAATGGAAATACGATCTCTATAGCAGACGACGGGAAGCAGTAAGTGGATTTTAAGTGAAATTTCAGGGGGTTTACCCCACTATTTAAAAAATGAACTGTGAGAACTCAGAGAGAATTCTCCAAGTGCAGAGCAGTTTTCTCTTCTCAAAGGTAAGAATCTTAGCCTATTCTCTTTACTTTGATACCCTAACCCCGTAGAATCAATAGGGGGACTTGTAATGGTGGAAATACTAGGTTGAAAAACCCTAGAACAATGACAATAAGAGAAATTGATTGGGTGTTAAAGGTTGTTGTTTCCTAGGTATGTAAGTATGTAATTGTTACTCTGTAAGCATGTAATTGTTACTCCTTAGGGTGAATGAGATGGTGTTTGTTCATCATTCCTAGAATTGGAGATCAAGAGTTTGGTAGTAATGGAGGAACTTAGGTTTGAAACTGATTGAAAGAGAGTTTAGGGAGTAGAAACCCCATGAACCGAGGTTTAATAATCATGATAGGATTAGAGTGGGATAACTTACTCATGGGTAATGATTAAAATCCTATGAGACGTGTAGAATGGAGGCGGGATTGATTTTCCAAATCCTTGTTTCCCGATATATACTTTCATTAATCTTTTATTCTAGATTTTGAACGTTCGAAAGCGCTGAGAAAAGGCAAGGCTCCAGCAGAGTAACTTGAGATTTTCCATTGTCAATCGAGGTAGGTTATGATTTAGAAAGAGTTAGACTTTGGATAATAGTGTAATATGTATGAAATGATTATGTGTGAATTGGTCTCCGGATATTGCTTTTTGATATAGTCTTTGTTGAATTATATCATGGAATAATTAGCTATGGAATTGTTATTTAAGTAATATGGAAATTGGATGTTGAGAAGTTGTTATATTTGTTCTATTGTTGAACGTGACTCATGTTTCATGTGAGTATTCGAGCTGAGAGAGGTAAGAGGGGCCTCCCAAGGGTCAAATAAACTAACTGAATGGTAGAACACTGAGATATATGAACGAAGTGGATAATATGAATGTCCTAAGATGAGTGGCTCATGCCCCAGGGGAACATCCGAGTGAGCAATGATGGATGAGTGGATTGTGTCCAAGGGGAGTGATATCACAAATTACACCTCGTAATGAGATATAAAGCGGTCGATGTTCAGATATAGAACCCAACCAGGATTAGGGTTGAATCCCACAAGGAATATGGCGAGGACCTTAGTTAATACGTTTAGATACTAATATTGGCTTGCTTATTTCCTGTGGGGGGAAATTGTAGCAAGAAATAATAGAAAACAGTAGAGAGTAATGAGTAGATCCTTGATTTAAAATTGACTGAATTCAAAGAGTGAGTTGACTAGGATTGTGTTCCCCGTGACTTCATAACCACAAGGCGTTTTATACTAATGATCTATTCCGGTGTCTAACATGCAATATCGGTAAGTTGACTTCACCTTTAGACATACAATATCAGTAAGTTAACTTCACCTAAATGGTTGATCCCCTACTTAGATGATTATCACCATGCAACTTGATCCGTATGCGGATGTATACTTGATTTACCCTTACCCTTGATATCTGATTAGCTATTCCCGGATAAGGTCAAGCTATTAGATGAGGATTGATAGCCTCAAATCTCCGTTGTTAATTTCTTTTCCCATTCAATGCTCCCCTTGATCCGATGAGTGCGAAAAAGGTAAATTCTAATGTTTGCAACCGTTAAGAAACAATTAAGACGAAGGAAAAAAATAATACATGCATAAACCCTATTCAAGATTCACCAAGTATTTCTGCCTATGTGTATTAATTCATTTACGGTTCCCACAACCCTAGTTATGGATTTAGCTACTCATACTTGAAAGATTACAATTAGAAATTAGAGAAGAAATTATAATTGCAACTTACAATAATTCGTAGAAGAAACCACGCGTCTTGAATAAATCAACAAAAATCTAAGATTAATACTCTAAAGCCGTTTGAATCACCGAATTCAAGAACAAAATTATGAAACTTGTTTCTTGAGCCTTAATGTTAATCAACAACTACAAGCAATATGATAAAAAATCATAAATAATGCATAAACTGCAAAAACAGACCTATATAATAAATTTATAGCCTTAGACAAATCTTTTCCTAAATTAAAAAGGAATGCAGGTCGGCAGTGGCAATGACAGTGGTAACAACTCGTTAGGTATCCTAACGAGTCGTGGAAAGCAATGACTGCTTGTGCTTAGCATACAGCTTCTTCTAGACAATGGGTCACCTAAAGACTCATTAATTGACTGGATGAATCGTTAGGTCCCTCGTTACTTCTGAGCTCTGAAACTTCTAGTGTTGGGTACAACTACTTCTGCCTGTTCACAATGAGTCGTTGAGTCTCATAACGACTCGTTGCTCCTTCCATCCTGACACTTATCCCATGATGCATAACTTCGGAACTTTTCCGGATGAGTGCTTCCAATGAGTCGTGAAGTCATACAATGACTCATTAGTTCTTCCGTTATGACTCCCAATTCTTTTGATCAATTTCAATTCCCAGTTCTCACGACCTTCCTAACGACTCGTTGCCAGACCGGACGAGTCGTGATGCTAACTCGTGGTCATCACTGTTTCTAGCCTGAGTATGGTGCCTTCAAACTCTTCTTCTCCTAACGGCTCAAGGAATGAGTCATCCAGTGACACGATGACTTGTTACCTTACTGGCAGTCTACACTTGGCCCATTTTAGCCTTGTTATTCCCATTTTACTGTTCGAACCTGTTTTCCTGCAACACTCAATAAAAACACATTATATATATATAAACATACTCGGGATACGCATATTTTCTTAATTTTAAGCGTTGAAGTATTGTAAACTCACGGCACATCAGGGAGCATTCGGGTGAACATATGAGTGGGAGCGGGTATCATGCAGGTACAATACATGAATTTATAGAGTCCCTTGCAGGTCATGACTGGAAGGGTAGAAATATGACCCTCTGGATATGTGTACATCGATGTTCAGCGTTGGAGCGTTCATGGTGATATGCTGGAGGCGTATGCCCGGTATATCACTATTCATTGTACTATTTAACTGAGTGTAAGAAGTAAGATCGGTCTAGGAATGTGAGGATCTGAATAAACTGAACTTATGGTCATGTATTTTGTGCTTTTGAATTATTGATGTGTTTATAATGATTGGATGGTTTATGTGAAGTTAAATGAGAACTCATGATGAGTTGTTAAACCTTTCCTGAATGGTTCATTGTATATTCCTTGTGGTTATGATGTGTCGATTGTTTATTGAAGACTATGAATTGCTTGGATGAGCATAATGAATGGAGTGTTGAAAAGAGTTAAGAGAAAGGTGGGTGTGCAGTTAAGTTGAGCTACTACAAAGGTAGTTCTGCTGCAGTGGAACATATTCCACTGTGGCGAGACCATGGCAGCGATCAAGTGACCGCCGCAGCGGGGCCTAATCGAGTGAGCAGGCCAGCTTGCACACCTTATGGATTAATTACTAAATTTTTGTTCTGAGGTAATTGCATATTG